>JASSUY010030918.1:0-21139 GCA_032466535.1 Forpus xanthops | reverse complement strand
GCCACCAGATTGGTCAGGCAGGATTTCCCCCTAGTGAAGCCATGCTGGCTGTCACCAAGCACCTTTGTTGTTTTTCATGTGCCTCAGCGTGCTTTCCAGGAGAATCCGCTCCAAGATTTTGCCAGGCACAGAGGTGAGGCTGACTGGTCTGTAGTTCCCCAGCTTATCCGTTTTCCCCTTCTTAAAAATGAGGGTTGCATTTCCCTTTTTCCAGTAGTTGGGAACTTCTAGGCTTTGTGTGGAGAGAGGAAGTTTGCAGAGTTCAATGCCATTTTGTAGGTTTAAGGAATAGAAGATTGGCAAGGACTGATAAGGGTTTTCTGAAGGGTGCCATTTGCTTTTAAGCTTGCAAATTGAATAAGCACGAAGGCAAGGTGCTCAAGAATAGTGCTGGCGTAGGAATAGATTAGTATGAGAGATGTCCCCTACTGTAGACAGGCATAGGAATTTGTCTCTCTGCCCTTCTGGTTTCAGACATCTGAAAGTCTCCAGAAAAAATATGTCATTCTAGCATGTGTGTACGTTAAGTGATGACGTGGATATCAAGTGTCAACTCTAGTGGGATGGATGTCTTTCTGGAATGGATATGTGGTTTAGTTTTATAAAATCCTCTACCTGTGACACCATGGAGTGTCAACTTAGTCTTTGTGCGAATTTTTTTTTATGAGCAAGGCATTATTTTAATGATGTTTTTAAGCTGTAAAGCCAAAACCTTCAATTAAGAAATGCCTGTGGATTCAGATACCTGACATGAATGCAGTTAATGTTTGTATTTCAGGCATAATCTCTTAGTTAAGAACATCTTGAGCTGAAGAAAGCAGAAGAAGCTGTTGTTTGAATTGATGTCTAATCTGATAAGTTTTAAATAGCTATTCTGCTGTATCTTCATCCAAGCCCCATCTGTGAGGTTCTTATGTTTTTTAGATTAAAAAAAAAAAAGGCAAGCAACGTTTGCCTTCTTGAGACCTAAGGTTAATAGGTTATTGGGATTGAAGATGCTAACGAGCTTCATGTCATCTTAGAAAGATTTCATGCCTGCCTTGATCTGTGTTAATTCCAAAAAGTGATACATCTGTACAATATAAAACTTAGTAGCATTTAATGTAAAAGTTCATACTATTAGCTGTCTTTTGTGAGAATCCCATTTTTAACAGTATTTAGATTTTTTTAACAGTAGTATTTAGTAGTTATATCTAAGGAAGTGTCTTCATGTGTTCTACCTTCAAAACCTCATTCTCTGCATTATGTTCATAGGACAGAGAGGTAGAATATCTGTAATTTGATGAAGGAGTCAGGAAGAAAAATGCAGTAGACCCTTTTTTCTGCTACAAATTATTCAGGGTAAAAGTGTACAAAATTTCATACTGAACTTGATTATGAGCAGAAAATTTCATAAATCCTTCGCTTAGTGAAGACAGAGAAATATACAGCAGTAACCACATTTTCCTTACTACCTCAGTATTTCTGAGGAAAAATAGTGTAAGAAAAAAACATCACTGATTGTCATGTATTTGTATTCATTTGTGAAATAGGGAGTACAGACAAGCCAGAACTGACATCTATGGAAAGATACTGGGTTTACTGTCCCATTTCTTACTCTTAGATAAAACTTTTAATGTATGAGGAAATGCACAGGAAGCAGTCTATTATGTCTTCTAACTTGCACTTTTAAAAACAAATCTACATTGCAAATTATTTTAAACTATAAGCAGAAGATAGTTCATGTGAAATTGAGTGCTGAACATTTCATGAGCATGCTGTTAATGCTGGAGCCATTGTTACAACTACATTCTACATTATTCATTATATATGTACATAATGTCCAATGAAAGCAATGCACTACACAGTGTGGTGGTAGTTCCTCTCTGTACTATTTAATGGTGTTTTCATGGTTTCTTTCGTTTGTAATTCTATTGCCATTGCACCTTAATAAGCAAGCAGAAGCTATCTTTAATCTTGTTTGAGTTGGGAGAAAGAGGTAGATGAAAAAATAATTCATGGTGCATTGCAGAGCTGCCTTATGTTCTCAAATTATTACAAATACTCATAGGATAAATAGCTGTAGCATGGAAGGGAGGAGGGTATGGCAACAGTTACTGCACACTGCTGGGGTACAGTACAGCACCAGTCTGCTCAGCTGTGGTGATTAGGCTTGTATGTGCCTTGCTGCTACTTGCTATAAGTAATCTGTTGTTGGGCATAGACTTCTAATATTAGCAAGGAGTGGTACAAGTCTGGTATAATCGTGTCCCTTTACTCCAGGCCTTACAGAACATATACCCTGGTGGGAACAACAGCCTTCCTTTTAAGTTCTTTAGTCATCACAAGCAGTGTCTGTCAGTGCTTGGTCGTCTTATTCAGTCAATAAGTCTTAGTGCCCTGAAGTGATGTCAATTAAAAGGAGAGGAAAAGCTGTTTTTCTGACATTGTGGTACAGTATTTTAAAAGTATATTGCAGACATAATGGTTTAATTTCTTGCTATAGTAAGGTGTTCTTGCCTTCGTCCTGAGTGAAGGTGTCCTACATTAGTTCTCAGTGACTGAAATATGTAATATTGTGCCACTGCTGTTTACTGCCCTTTGTGTTCGTACCATAATGTATTTATATCCAAATAGAATATATTTGTATCCAAATAGGATCTTCATTTGTGTTGGTATTTAGTACAACTTCTAGTGGCAGGATTAAAGTGGCATCTGTGTTACAACCATTGCCATGCTGAGTGTTAACCTCGTAAATAGTTTTAGGGGTACCAGGAAGTAGATGAATGTCTAAATTTATTCTCTTCATGGCTTGTTTGGGGTAAAGGAGTAAAATCGGCATGACTAAAATGAGATACAGATCAAGTGTTATAACCCTTAAGTTTGTCAATTTTTGTGGTAGTGCATATGGCATTTATTCAGTGCCAAATTCCATTGTTTGATCTTTAGTTGAACGTTATTTTATGGGAAGGTACAGATTTCAATGAGAATTATTCCATCGAAATTGTTTCTTCAAAAGCTTTTTTATTTAAAGTTGCTTTGAGTAAGACTTGTAGATCAGCCTTTTTAATGGCTGAAGTTACTTCTGCATTCAGCATTTTTAGGTCCCATCAAAGCAACTTGAGTTCTAATATCAACCAGTCCCATCTTACTAGATTTAAGTGGCTTTTTTGTTTTGTTTTTTTCCATGCAGGTACTGCTCATTATTCACCACGAGTGTGGATCTGAAGAAGAGTTAATTACCTCTATTTTTTTGAGTATGTTTATACTTCAGATACACACAACGTAGCCTCCTTCCCCATTAGATTCTTAGAAGGTAGTTATAATTTTTTTTCTAGTATCCTTCTTGTGGCTTTAACAGTTATGATCAGTAACAAAATAAACTATTCCTTACATTTTGGGCAACTGCATGCCAATCAGTTCATTTAGAACCTCCTGGAGGTCTTTCGCATGCCAAACTTTAAAACTGAGTGTGTATTTGTGGAGGTAACTATGTTAAAAAGAAATCTTTTATTAAAACTTAGGGGTTTTCTCATTCACTGGACTTCGGAGATTAAATATTCTGTAGGTTTGGAAATCAGTTATGTGAGCCGAGTTTGCTTCTTCTATTTTAAAATTTAGTTTGCACTGCAGTCCTGGGGGAAAAAAAGAAAAAAAAAAAAAACTAGTTGGGAAATTCTAAGACACTTTCACAAATAATTTCTAGATATAGTCAGACTATTGTATAAATTATCGTGCAAATAAAATTGTATTATATCTGTTGTGCTTGTTTCTAAAAGCTAGCCGAAGTTTCCTTCTCTAGCAAAGCAACTGTTAAATAGTGTGAAGTCTCTGCATAAACTCACTGTCTAGGACAGTAATATGCAATTTCTGTTTGTAAAAGTACATCTTGTGTATGGTTTAGATAAGTGTTTGTTTTATTTAGGGCTGGAAAAAGGAGAGAATTTTGGCTGAATATCCTGATGGAAAGATAATAATGGTTCTTCCTGATGACCCTAAGTATGCACTTAAAAAGGTATGGTGGAAAGGACTGGACTTGTATATCTCAGTTTGATGTTTTCATGTAAGTAATGAGAATGTTCATGGTAAAGTTTATATAACTTATGTGTGAACACTTGAAGTTGGATTCAGAACTGCAGAGTCTGTAGTTTATTCCACAAACAGGTCAGACATCTCACTTCTATGCACTGTAGCAACATAGTTCGTAGAGGGTATGGGTCGAAGCAGGAGTGGAAGGCAGGGGTGGAAATAGCAGCAACCAACTGATGGGATTTTGGTTTTGATTGGTTAGTTTTGTTTTTTTACTATACTTGCTGAAGGCCTGCTAGATAGTTTATGTAATATTAACTTCCTACTATATTTGCACAAACTGAAAAGTATTGACTTTATTGCACAGCACAAATATGACATCATTCTCCAAAAGATTTTTGGATAAAAACAGATTTAGGTAGAAAGTGGCCTCAAAGTCGTCTGATCCATTCTCATGTCCAGAGCAGGACCAGCTCTGGTTGTGATTCATCTGACAACTTCCTAAAGCTTCTACCACTGGAAGTTTTTCTGACCTCCTCAGACTTTGTTACAGTGCTTCACTATCCATAACATTAGGAAGCTTTCTCTCAGTGTGCAGTAGAATCTGTGTACTGCAATAGGGTTGGTCATACTGCCATAGTGGTACAAAACAATTGTCTTTTCCATTTTGCAACAACTTTTGTTTGTGCCTGAATAAACTCTTATTGTTTCACCTTAAGGAGATGGATGGAATGTGCCTTTTTTTGTTTTTTTTTTAATTTAGTTTATACTCCTAAATAATGTTTTATGGAATTCTGGCCATTGTCACTCTGTCCTCTAGATTATTCCTGTTTGTGTCATGTCTCCTGTCTCTCTCTTGAAACTCCTTATTTAAACCTAGGCACAGTACACTAGTGGAGACTCAGAGCAGCAAGCTGCTTCAGTGTCCTGCTGGTGCTTAGCTTCTGTTCATACATCTTGATATGTCATTCCATTTGTTTTTTCAGTAGCAATGACATTGATTCCGTTTAGCTGGGGATTTGCTGTGGCTAAAGGTGCTTTTTTACAGCACCACTATCACAGGATCATAGAATGATTGAGATTGGAAGAGACCTCTGAAAACTGAATTGATGCTCAAGACAGTTCTTTTTGATGCAGTGACTGTAGTGGGTTTTCTTTAGGCTAACACAAAATTTTAAGTTACTGAATTGTAAAGGAAATTTTGTAGTTTCTTTTCAATATTTAATGCAGATAATTTTATTAGGTTTTGTTTCTCTGGTGGTATTATCTTCATTTTAGTACATTTTAATTACATATTCACTTTTTACTAAAATGGCTGACGAAAAAATTACTTGAAAATACCTGAGTAGGGCAGAGGAAAGAAAGATGGTAGCAAAAGGAGTAATTTAGGATAATGTTCTCTGTAGTTCTGTGCACTTAAAGTTCAGAGAATTTACAGCTGTCACCACTGTGGATGACTGACTTCAAGACTGGTTACTTAGTGTTTCAAATTGGCTAATGGAACTCATCCTTAAAAGAGTGGTACCTGGAGGTTATATGAGAAAGTAGAGAGTAACCAATACCATGTCTTTTAAAAGTTACTTTAAAAGCAATTTTTTAGTACAATTTCCATTTGATCAGTACGAACTTCATATATTTATAGCATTCCTAGTAATCCTAGGTTTGCTCTACTAATGTACCACATAGGAAAGGCCACCTTATTTCTATCTCTCATGAGGTAATAGAGAGACTGTTTCATTGCCCAGTTGTAGATACAAGAATCCCTCAGTAAAATCTCAGCTCATGTATAGGCTTTTGTTTATGTTCATGCTGGAGTTGATTATTTCTTCTGAACTTACTAACATTAAACATTATTTTGATTGAAGTTTGGACTTAATGGAAGCTGGCTTAGAGGTCTCTACCCTTCTATTTCCAGCTAGGTATTATTTAAGAAACATTTATGTGGAGCAATGTGTTGCAGGTTATGTAAGGTAATCCTTAACTTCTGGAATAGCTTTTGGTGTTCTAGATAACTCTGTATTTTTGAAAATGTGCAATGTTTATGTAAATTTACACAGATGTACATTTACATGTGTTTCTTATACAGCATTTTAACTTATTTTGACAGGTTGAAGAAATTAGAGAAATGGTAGACAATGACTTGGGATTCCAGCAAGCTCCTCTCATGTGTTACTCTAGAACTAAAACTCTTCTTTTTATTTCTAATGACAAAAAAGTTATCGGCTGTTTAATTGCAGAACATATCCAGTGGGTAAGTGATTGAACTGGAGAAAGGCAGTCTGGGTCAGTGCTTCATGACTGTTATTCAAATATGCTGAAGCTATAGAATTACCTCAGAGTTTAAGTGTGGTCATTTAGCAAATAAGTATTCTGTGTATGCCTTTTCTACAGAGGAGTTTTTTGGTGGTAGACCATTCTGAAATGTAGTTACTAATTTTTGTATAGTTGACACTGAGCTGAGACATGTATGGTGTCATACTTGGCTCAGACCTGCTCATCAAAGAGTTTGCTGCAGCTGAAGGGTGGAATTTTTCTCTGATATTTGTATGCTAGCTATGGCTCTCCTCTTGCTTGTTGACAAGCAGATTGATCTCCCAGCCCAGTGGAAATCCCACATGGATGAAAGAGTGGGTATTCTGTAGGACTGATTTGAATTGCCGTGGATCAAACAGCTCCACAATGAACAGAAGGAGAGGGCAGAACTGTACAGTGGAGAGCAAGACAAGAAATCATAGTTTTTAGTTGCCATACTAAAAACTGATGTCACAGCTTTGTTGAATATTCTGTCTGTTCCCTTGTAAACTGTGGTGTTTTCTACCCTGCCTTGGGAGTAGCAGACAACAAGCAAAACAATCATAGTCAAAGTCAGAAGTTGACTCAAGCACTTGAATACAAGTGGTTGTAAGAATTGGATTATTTGTTTCTCTTTCATAAAATCGGATAAGCTTTAGGGGACTTTTTTGTTTAATCTTTTATTATCTGTTCAAATTGTGAAACTGTGAAGAGAGTTTTAGACAAATACATAGTCCTTACGATACGGCATTTTAGCAAGTACACAAATTATCTTGTTCAGTCATTAGTGATGCTTTTATAAAGTGACAAATATTTTTACATCACCTGCAGGGGTATCGAGTTATAGAGGAGAAGGTTCCAGAAGTCAGTTCAGAAAATGAGAAAGTCATATTTGAAAGACAGAAAGCATGGTGCTGTTCCACTTCTCCAGAGCCTGCTATTTGTGGGATTAGTCGAATATGGGTATTCAGCATGATGCGTCGAAAGAAGATTGCTTCTCGGATGATAGAATGTCTTAGGTAATGTCAAAGAAGTTCCTTGGTTACCTATGTTTTAAATAGTACTCAGACTAAGACATTTATTACTTTGTGTGTTTCAAGCCTGTATTTTTAAGCTGCTGGTGTTCTGGAGATGTAGAGTTGAGTGCTATTGACAGTTCCAGTATTGCATGGACTTCCATGGCTAATGTCAGTATTCTGTGATAGCTTCTCTTTTAACAGAAATCTTTCTGCTAAATGCAGTTGTGATGAGTCAATCCTATAGAATATTGATGAACGTGGGTAAATTCCTCTGAGGTAATTATGAGTGAAGTTGATGAGATACTCTTTGGTCAAAGTATGAGATTACCCAAGTATTAAGGACTGGGACCTAACCATTGGCTGAAATGTCTGTTCCTTAGGGGTACAGAGCACAGAGACAAGTGCACCAAAGTATTTAATGGAGTCTGGTGGCTTCCGGCTGTGTTTTGGGGTGTTTTTTTCTGCTTTAGTCAGCTGCACTGAGCTTATGACAGATTTTCAATTTCCATGAAGCTTTAGTAGCTAGTGATGAGAGTATTCAGCTGAATGCTAAGTGCTACATCCATAAAAAGACTCAAAAGAGTGACACTACTGTTTAGATAGACATTAAAATATTGACTCTCCAAACTTTAGGTTTCTTCCACTGACATTTCCTTGAAGTTTAAATGCCTTTCCTGCATAATGCCATGAACTACCCAAATCTCCTTGTTGCTGGGCTGTAAGGTTTGTGCCAGATGCTTGGCTAGTCCTATCTTGTTGCTGTGTGTGGCATGGGTACTGCTTTGTCTGCCAGTCTTCCCCCATCCTAGGTATTTGGAAAGCTTAGCAAAGCTATTCTGCTCTGCAGAATGCATCTTGCCTGGCTGAGGAAACAACTAGAATGTTATTTCTGGATCACGTTCTGTCTGAACTATTGACTGTAAAGGTGTATTCAGTTAAGCACATTAACTTGATGATTTGGTTATATTTTTGGCTGATAGAATCACAGAATCATAGAATATTGGGTTGGAAGGGACCATCAACGGTGATCTAGTTCCAGCCCCCCTGCAATGAGCAGGGACATCTTCAACTAGATCAGGTTGCTCAGAACTGCATCCAACCTGGCCCTGAATGTCTCCAGGGATGGCGCATCCGCCACCTCTCTGGGCAACCCATGCCAGTGTTTTACCAGCCTCATCATACAGAATTTTTTCCTCACATCCAGCCTGAAAAAGAAAAATATATTTTTAATTGTGTATTCAGTAGTTCCCAAGAAACTGTTTGTAAAGGAAAGATTTCTTCCCTAGAGTGATGCTGGAGTTGCTTTCTCAGATCCAGTGCTAAGGGATCTTTAGAATCAATTTTAATGGTTTGTTGCAGCTACTGAGGTCTGTTTTTCTCTTAGCTGTGTGCTGCGTCTTACCTTTTTCTGTGCTTTGATGCTTGTTGGCCTTCCATTAGCTCATAGCTAAATTAGTAGAAAACAGGTTCACCAAGAAGAGCTTTGTGTTAATTCTAGTGGTTTGTAGGAAGGACTGATGAGCTCTAGAACTGGTGTAGATGAGGGAGCCCAAAAGGTTGCAGAAGGCAAAGGAGAGGAGACTTGTTTTTTGATGGCAGTAAGTGGTTAGATCTGCTCAGCTGAGAGAAACTTCAGTGTAAATGTCTTTCATAACAAAGGGTAGTTTGGACAGGATGATACTGGCAGCTCTGCCCTGATTTCAGAATGTTGAAGGTGTCTTAGCAGACTTTTAAGTTTTGAGAATGTCTGCTCTGCTTCACTCAAGCTTTCACAGCTGACCTGGAGTCACAAAACTGAAGTTTTAAGAACCTTGCAAAATCATCTTCCTAAACACACTAAAGAGAAGGGAATAAAACTGGGTTTTGTTTCTTCCCTCAAGATTTAATGGAAATACCCATATGATCGAAGTTCGTACTTGCTCTGCGAGTACATGTAATTTTATTTTACAGGAATTAATTAATTTAACTTAATGGGAGTCTCTTCTGTTTCCAAGGATAAACATCACCTCCTCCTTCCTCTGATCCAGGTCTCAAAGCTTGAGAACAGTTTTCTAGCTTTGCTCACACAGCCACCCAGAAAAGCTCAATGGCACCCTTGGTTCTTTTTCTTCAAAGAGAATAAAACATACACACAATATTTTCAGGAAGAAGTTAAGCAAGCTGAGTCTTCATTTTGATGTAGTTATTACTGAAAATGTGAATTACATCTTGAGGTTCTGAGATGTTCTAAATTATCCTGAGATGTGCTCACATCCAAATGTCAAGTGTTTCTTTCAGACAGGGGACCTGCAATTTCATCAGGTCCTTTGATCCCCCCCCCCCCAATAAGCAGCCCAATTTGTGTTTCTGTTACTAGTGACTGTAGTCATAGTCCCAGAAGTCTCCCTTCTATGAAGAAGTAGTTGGACTGAATTCAGGCTTTGGTTTTTTTAAACTCTGAAATGGAACTGTTGATGCAACTCACAAGCAATTGCTCTGTACAAATGTTTCTTCTAAAATGCCAAACCTCATAAAAACCCTTCCAGAACAAGTGATCCTCCTTGCCCTTTGGAAAGAGGAGATTGGTACAAATGGAGCCACCTCCTCCTAATAGAACTTTCTTTTGAATGTCCATGACAATTAACAGTTTGTGGTCTAATAGTATAAATATTCCTGTGTTACTCCCCAAGGGTAATGTATTTTCCTTTTTTCTTCTCCTTTTAAACAGGAGCAACTTCATCTATGGATCATACTTAAGTAAAGAAGAAATCGCTTTCTCTGACCCCACTCCTGATGGAAAACTCTTTGCAACACAGTACTGTGGCACCGGCCAGTTCCTGGTATACAACTTCCTCAATGGACAGCACCAGACTTAACTGCTTCCGAAGGCATTCTGTTTTTATCAGGAGACTTCTGCCAAACGCACTGGGTGGGTGCCGACCTTCAGCAGAAGTCAGGGCCATTTTTACTACAGTGAACTCAGGACTGGTAACAACCAAAAGGTTGTACTATTTTATTAAAATTGTAAACAATGCAGTAATAGGCTAACTTTGTTTTTCTAAAAGAAAGATATTTTATTAACTTTTGCAGAAGTTTGATTGTATTTTATCTAGTTAGTCATGTTTACATGCAGCAGAAAACTGTTCATAGTGGACTGTAAACTAATGCAAAGACTCTAGCCTCCTTGATGAGTACATGCTGAAGTTCTTAATGTGGAGATATACCAGTATGTGTCGGTGCTGTAGCACTGGTCTGCTTCCACCCTTCCAGCAGGGGTTGCTGGCTGGACAGAGCTGGAGGATACACTCAATTGCCTTGAGGCAGGAAGCCTTCCAGTGCAGTCCCTGTGGGTGACAACCCTCTGAGACTGCACGATGGTTCCTGAGGTGTTGCTGGGCCCACCTGGTTGTGAGGGGGGCCTGTGAGGTGACAGCAGCATTGGAAACTTGTTCTACCCCACCTTGCCCCTTCTCCCCCAGGTGAGCTGTAGGGTGAAAGGCAGAGTGAAAGCCCCAGGGACTGATGTAATTGTCATTTTCCTTCAAGTTCTGTACTGGGTATATCCCTTTGTTAGTGGACTTCACTTTGATACTTGTCACTCATTCAAAAATCTCCTCTTTTAAAGGGTTTGTATGTTGAAAAACTGCTGTGGCCTTTCTTGATCTTGTACATAATGTAGATAGGTTAAAAATAAAATACTTGATAGCTTTTTTTCAAGTTACTTTGGATGGTACTAAGTGCAAATGAATCTTCAGTGTATTTCTTACTTTTGCCTGTGAAATATTCCCTTAGCGGCTAATGGCAGCATGTGTTTTGAAGCAGTCACTGGAGAACACAGAATTCCCTTTGTGACAGTGCATTTGCAGAGCCAGTGCCCCAGGAGCCCAATGTCAGCACTTACAGTAAGGTGAGAGGTGATGCCTTTGGCCTTGAATAACAGCTTAAAACCCTGATGAGAAAGTTTCAACTAAATTTAAACTTACGGTTTAGTTTTGAAACCCATGTACAGTTCAGGTGTGCTTGTTCATGTTGTGCTATCCTGAACCTTGGCCTAGAGCTAAAGCAAAGAGCTCACTCCACCTCCATATCGCTACTCAGAGTACTTACATCTGCAGTATCAGAACAGCAGTGAATTGTTTTTCTCAAGGGGTTGTGAGGAGACCCTGAAGGGCTTTGCTAAAAAAGTTATGCAGGTTCACCAAGAATCCAATGGTTACCCTGTCTGGAGGGCTCGGAAAGCAGGTGCATGAGTTAAGAGAGAGGCAGTCCTAACTGGTAACTTAATATATTCAAATTTAATGCAAGCACATTATAAACATACCATAGCCACAACTTCAAACAGTTTCCATTCATAAACAATAACATGAGGTAGACTGACTAGTGAAGCTAAATTCACCAAGTTTTTGGTTAAGAAAACTTTACACTAGGAAAGCAACATTTTTAACCCTCTTCCAAAAGTCACAAAAAGCAATTACATAATTTAAGCAAAAAAGCATCTGCATATGATTCTTTAAATCTTAGTTTACATTCAGATTTAACCTGTGAATAGACAAGAACATCTACAGGTAAAGTATAACGCTGGCCAGTTGAATACATTCATAGGGATGGCCATGAGGGTGAGGCGTAAAACCAAAGTGGAATAGTGATGAGCTAGATGTCAAATAATGCTGGAACATGCAGGGGAGACAAGCCTCCCCCTGCAGTCCTGGCTCAGGGCACCCTGGCCAGAGTGTTATTGAAACTCCTCACTTCCACACAGGGGAGAGTGAAGGAGATGGGTTTACTATTAGTTGGTAAAGGCAAGCAAATACACTGCCTGACTGGCGGCGTTCTCAACCTCGGGGACAATTTTGCACTGCTTCACCAGAGGGCTAACAGAGTAGTTTCAGCACCTGGAATTTTAAGAACTTAGTGCAAACATCAAATAGACAAACAAAAAGGAAACCATTTGTGAACACGTAATACCTGATGCTTCTACAACACACTAAGATTTGGGGTTGGCCCTAAGCCCTTCTGGCAAAACCAGAACTACTGGAATACATTCAGGTGTGTATCAAAAGCTTCAAGAAGCGTCTTTTATATTCCTCCTTCTTCCGAGCATTAAAGCAGGTAAGGCAGGCTGTGTCTGAAGGAAAATTAAAAATACATTTACAGAAATGGGTTGTCCATCAGAAATTTGCTAAATTTACAGCATCAGGGTGAAGCTACGTTAACACAGACATATGCAAACCATTTTCCTTTGGCCTCCGGCAAATATATTATGCTTTTTCATCTGTAAACATCTCTTTCCACAAGATAAAAAAAGTTGCTTAGTTAACACTACGCTTAAAAAACCACCAAGTACGACAACGTCCGTCCTAATTTCATTGCTTTCGTGGGAGTCAACTGATATTCCTGAAATGCTGTTCAGAGCAGGCTGAGGGTTTATTTTTAATAAAGGGGTCATGATGTGCAGGAATTTTTTTGTGCAGGATGATTATTTTTTCTGTATGAAAACCTCAGCGGGTAGCTCACACTAACAGCATGAACGGAAGAGTACCATTACAATTGAACCCTGCAACCAAATGCTGCTGCACTGCATTCATTCCAGAACAACTTCACAAGGATCAGCAGTACGCCTGTAAGTAGAACATTGTGCGACTACAGCTACAACCACTATTTACAGAGGGTAACCAAAACAAAAAGGAAAGGCTGACACTGTCTAGTGATGCATTCTACAACCTTCACTTCTAGACAGAATCTCTCCTGAGCAGTCATAGCCCTCCCCTGGCACTGTTGTAGAATACCTTCTGGTTCACTCAAATCTAGCTCAGGCATGTTGTCCTCCTTGCACATCTCTTGGTATGCTGCTTCACAAATAGGTACAACTTGACAGACCCAGTCTTGCTGCTGCAGCCAGCTGGAGTTGAGCAAAAAGGACATGGTGAGTGAGCTGCATATGGCCCACCATGAGGCACCAGTGTACAGGAGGACTTATTTCCATATGCAAAGGAGGACAGCCCACAGGTTTTCAGAATGCTTGAGGAGAGTGAGGAATGGTAGGTGAGTTGCTGGTGAGTTACTCTAACTGGGGTGGGAGCAGCAATGAGGAGCCTTTTGCTTTGCCCCCAGAGCTGAGGAGGGGGTGCCTACTGGAGTGACTAAGGTTGCTAAGGAGAACTGGGGTGCCCGATGCCCACCACGCATTTGCTGATTTGTTCAGGTTCAAGTAGTAAACTTTGAACACCTGTGGAAATTTTGCCAAGGACAGTTTCAATACATACACAATTACAAATTTTCAGCTAACACTGCACAGAGAACAAGACTATTCCTTTTAATACAAATATCTATGTTATAGTTTCAAACCCCTGAGTATTCCTGTACCACAGCACGGAGCTGAAGAGACATGGTGGGCTCTCCTCCATGCAGCTTCAATAAATGCCACATGCTGGGTTGCATTTCATGTAACATTCAAGCTAGCAGCTGCCTGGAGCAGCTTCTTCTTCCCCTACCTCAGCTGAATATAAAAAGGATTCTTCTTCAACCGAATTATGTCCTCTTTTCAGATCCTATGTCTTGGCTGGCTGTGTGATCAGGGTCAGCGGTTGTGGCTGACTTGAAAATAACTGGAATCCAAGATCCTTGAAAGCATAATTGATGGGGTAAATTTAGCCTTAGGACTAAAGCCTACTTCAGAATTGTGGGGAATCCTTTCGAGCAGTCTAGATAAATATTGGTTGCACTTTGCTCCACAGTGATTGTACTTGTTTTTAAAAACAAAAAGTTCTTTTTCCTTTGTTAGTGGTGTCTTAGCGAAGCTTATATATGGCGTCCAGTAAGAAAATAGAGAGGTTCATCATCACTACTATTAGCAGTTTGAAACTCATCTCGAAGTCGGAACTGCCACTCGTCCTCCAGCTCCAGACGGACTATTGTCTGCCGTAATGAGCTTCTGTCTTGACATATGACACACAAGGTGGCACCTTCAAGTGAAAAGCACGTGAGATTCTCAGGATACAATAACAAATCTCTGATTCTTTTTCAGTCATTTTCCTAAGCTATTTTAAAGAAATCTGGTCTAGTGGAAGTTGTCCCTGCCCATGGCAGGGGAGGTTAATTAAGACTAGGTGATTGTTAAGGTCCTTTCCAACCCAGACCATTCTGCGAATCAATTACCTGCACTTACTACTGACAGGAACAGACATTTTATACAGTCCCAAAAGAAACACTGCACCTATTTCTTTTGAAAACAAGAGCAGTACTAACTGTGAAAGTTACAGACCTTTTTAATGAAGCTGGTTATGCCTCTACCTTCCCCTTTTTCTCCATGCTATTACTTGTCAGGAAGGCACCCAGACAGCTCAGCAAAGCCAGATTACCTTTCAGAAACCTGAACCGCTTGAGGAGGTCTGCACCAACAAAGGAGTCGCAGAGATAGAGCAGCAGGCCGCTGAAGAACACCCCTTCACAGTTGACGTTGACTGAGTGCGGGCGGGAACTAATATAGCATATGGCCACCTGAAATAGAAGGGGAAAGAAAGGAAGTACTTCTGGGTGAGAAAGGATGACTTTAAGTGGAATGGAAGATAACTCAGTGATAACAGTCAAGTCAGCTAGGGCTGGTCAAACTTAATCCCACAAGAATGTACTATTGAGTAAACTTCACCTGGGAAACAACACATGGGACAAACTTCTGGATTCAACTTGGTCACTGAAACATGTTGTTTCAGGGTCCTCTGTAATTCAGTTTGCTTTTCTGCTTCTATATGAATTATAACATCTGTTAAGATTATTGAGGTTGTTCTAATAAGGAGACATTTGCCATAATAAGCAATTTTGTGAGTACTGCAACTGCTGAGGCTTGAGCTCCTCCATGCTGGCACATCTTCTCTTGCTGACTGCAGGCATCACCTAAGTGGTTCCCAGCATTGGTGTGCTCCTGTGTTTCAGTGCTGTGATGGTTGTTCTGCATCAAAGGGTTTGTTTCCTGTATCTTGTCACTGACCTCCATAAAATTTCCCAGAACAAAGCCCTTTTTAGGCTTTCATCCCTCTTCAGAGTCAGTTCAAACTGGCCGCCCTACCTACAGGCATCTAAGACATACTTGCATACTTTTTACTAGAAACCTAGGTTCATAAAAGGAAAGGCATCTGAAAGGAGAGCTGTGTGACAAAGAGGAGCTTCACAATAGTGAATCAAGCATTGCATCAGAAACTCTCTCAGCCAAACCGAGTTTGTTACAAGGACAAATCAAACACAGATAATAAAAAGCTGCATGGTAGGACAGTGACCTAAAAAATTGTGGGGATTTTTTTTTGTACAGAGTATGCAGCACACTGAGTTCTATCAAGAACAGCATCACTGCAGGGTTTTTGCATCATATGAAATATTTCAGACAGATGTGTCCAGTTCCTTTGCAAATCACATTGATCCATCACAGACCACTGATTTCCACCCACACCAGCCAGCTAGGAGGCTTTATCACCAGCTCTTCCAGTGGAGTTAGTCCTTTAGCTCAATAGCAGTCTCACTGTTTAAGACCAATCTTTAAACACTACCCTGGCTGCAGAGGGTTTGTAAAAGATGGGGTTTTCAACAGCAGAAGGGTGCTGAAGTAAAGGTTTGCATTGACTTGTCCCCATCATCCCTTCAAGTATTTTGTACCTCAAGCCCGATGTTCAGGTAGCAGTCAATGGCCAATATCGGGTTCTTGAAGTTGTGAACGGCCTTCGGGAAGAGTTTGTAGGTCGCATGTTGAAGGAATTTCTCCAGGAGGAACTGAGATGGGGCTGCCAACAAGGTATGCTCACTGTCAGGGGCACAGACATACTGAAGAGGCATTATTGGTGCCAGGTTGTCCGAAACCTGCAAGGAAAGGAGAGCCCATTTTAACCCACCTACTCAATAGGAGATTCTCTAGCTGGGGAAGGGATCACCATGACACGTCAAGTGCAAGGACTGAAAGTCACAAACCAGAAAACACTGGAAACCTGTGGCTGTGATTAAATTTATAAACCCAGGTCCAATACAACTTGCCCGTGGTATGTCAGCTGTCAAATAAACACACAGTAAATCTAAAAAGCTAAAGAATTTGTTATTCCTAGGGGAAACAGGTCCTCATTTTACCCTTTCCGTATGACAGACCATAGACTCACACTCACCATGATTTTTGGCTTAACGACAAAGTCCTTTGGTCCTCCAACCTGAATATGTTTCTTCATGACACTGAAGTTGTTGAAGCGGCAGATAAGGAGGCCACTGCTGTTTGTCCGCAGATTGAAATCTACATCTTCACAGAAATACCTGGATATTAAACACAAGATCATCACAAAACTAGCAGCATGGCTGCTGTGTGTGAACATTCACACTACTGCTGCTGAAATGCACTGAACGGGCTCAGCAGAGGCATTTGGAGACTGTCTGATATGGTGCCTATACAAATTCTCTACACGGCTCTGAAGACTCATTCCTTCAGTGTAGGAAAGCAGTGGTGGTCATCTCAAAACCAAACCAATTTTCACTTTCCAGTGTGTCTGCATCCTTCTTCCTCATATACCAAGCCCGTCTCGCCCTCTCATCCTCATCATGTGCTGACATCAATCATTTCCTCTCCCCTTTCCATTTTTTCTCCTTTTTTTTTAACATTTCTTTTAATAGATATTTTAGAACTGAGAGCAGCTCTGCAGTGACCAAATTCCATTTCTGAACAAGCCAGTTTTATATAACATAATTTTTGATGAACTGGAATTGGGATAAATATGGCTTTGACAAATATTTGGCTATGGGAAACAAAGCAGCTGAGAAGTAACATTTATCCTATGCTATTCATGATGTAATTGCTCACTTCTGTGGGCTGATTCCCACCTCATGATTCAACTGGCTAAAGAGTATGAAATCAAGAGCTCTAGAAACCATGCCAGACCCCAGCTTATCGCAGAATGCTTTGGGTTTGAAAGAACATTAAAGTTCTTCCAGTCCCAATCCCTTATCTTTCACTAGACCAGGTTGCTCCAAGCCCCATCCAGCCTGGTCTTGAACACTGCAAAGGACAGGGCAGCCACAGCTTCTCTGGGCAACTTCTTCCATTGTCGTACCACCCTCACAGTAAAGAACTTCTTCCAAATACCTAATCTAAATCTCCTCTCTTTCAGTTTAAAGCCATTTCCCCTTGTCCTAAAATTTTCATAGGTCCTCTTTAGGTATTGGAAAGCTTGCACTGACAGGCTACAATTCCTCACTTCGAATGTATATATGTATTGCTTACCTGTTCAGATCATATTGCACATTCTGGGTCAGGTCTATGTTGAGCAGTATAAAATCATGCACATGGCACCTGGAGAATGGAGCCTTTGCTTTCTTGGCATTCAGCTTGCTGTTCCATTTTTGAACGCCCAGTATTGCATAATGAACAATTTTGGGGGTGGCTTCAATGTGTTGGAGGACACTCTTTAGTGACACATTCTTGCTGGAACCCCCAGGCTCCAGTGACTGGCTGCAAAACATGATCATACACCACATACAAACCATGCTTATGATTTTTATATAATGTACACTGTGTATACATACACTCACATTCAGTATATACAAAGAACCAAGAAATTCCATTAACAGTTGAGAGTGTTTAGATACTGTAAAAATATATATATTAATGCAGATCTGGTAAAAAATAGCCAACTAATCTTACCCATCAATTTAGTCATTATAAGAAAATGGGCCTTTCAGCAGAATAAGGTCTTACACAGCAATGTAGAAATGGAAAAGGAATTGCTTTACGCACCATTTCTGGAAGGGTATTTTTCTCCATAATGGACAGCACACACACTGAGAAGGGCAGGAGTTTAATGCCTTCTAAAAAGCAAAGCTCCCAAAATAAACTATTTTCATTGAGACACATAAATTGAATCAAACCAAATCACAGAGTAACCTATTGAGAGATCACTCAAATAGCCACTAAAAGCAAGAATGGCTTTAAACAAAGAGCAAGCACAAGCAGAGGTTTGTTGAGGATATGGGTTGGGGGACACAGATGTAAGGCTAGAGCCAGGTGGAAGTGTTCAACAGCAAGAGGTTGGATGTTAGTGACCAATAAGACAAATCTACAGCCTTTCTACTGCTCTGAGTGAAAGAGCTGATTTTGTGCATTTTAGACAATACAACTAATATCTAAGCGTACAGTTCTTGAGCTATCCAAGTCACAATTGAATTAATAATGTCTTCTGTTAGGCCCTCCGGACAAGCAGCTTGGTGTTACTACATCAAAGCCACTACTGAAAGCTGCTTCTGGTTAGCAATATTTCAAGTACATTACCAGCAGCTCCAGCAGCCTGATTTTTCCAGTCATCTGGTCTTTTATACCCTGACAGATGCTAGACATGAGCCTAAGTTGCAGGTGTGCTGCTGTCTGCTGAATCAGAGCAGGGAGCCCAGCACTGGGTGGTCACTTACCTTGACTGTTCGTGGGCACTGTGCATGTTCCACAAGACGCAGGAGTCATCCATGACCACGATGAATGGCCACACACACTGTCGCTTGACTCCCAGCTCCTCCAAGCGGTTCCGCTCTAGTTCTAGATTGTGGTAGGAAAGTTCCTTAATAAGAAACCTTGCAGCACCTGAAAAAATACCAACAGGAGATCTTTATTTTATCGCTCTCTCTTCCCAGAGAAAGGTTATATCAACATTTGCAGTCATTACCCTCTACGAATCATAGAATGGCTTGCGTTGGAAGGAACTTTAAAGATCATTCAGTTTCAACCCCTTGTCATAAGCAGGAACACCTTCCACTAGATCAGGCTGCTCAAAGCCCCATCCAACCTGGCCTTGAACACTGCCAGGGATGGGGCAGCCACAGCTGCTCTGGGCAACCTCTGTCAGTGTCTCACCACCCTCACAATAAAGAACTTCTTCTTAATATCAAATCTAAATCTCCCCTCTGTGAGCTTAAAGCCATTCCCCCTTGTCCTGTCCCTAAATGCCCTTGTAAAAAGTCCCTCTCCAGATATTTTCTATTTTGAAAAGAAATCAATATGTCTCTTTTTCAATGTGAGTAAATCCAGCAGGCAAATACCAAGAAGACTTGACATTTTAAAAGAGTCTGTGCAGAACATGATTTTGTGGGCATTAATAAAGTAACTTCAGTCAGGAAGGGCCTGAGATTCTAAAAGTGAAGCTACTTAAAAGTTCTTGCAGGAAAAACTCATCGTCCATGAAAATGAAGTCCAAAGTTCAAGCTCTCAGTGTTCAGCTGTAGTTAATATTTAGCTTCAGCTAACTAAAGGAGTTAGAATCTCAAAAAAAACCATGTAAAATGTCTAGAATGAGTGTTCACAGAGCAGGGCTGAGTAAAATGGGTGAATGTGGTCTATAAACCATGGGATTTTAAACTGAGAAGGTGGTGATCAATGGAATCTTATATTCTACATCCCTAACAGCAGCTCTTACACATCATTGAATTTGTACTGATATTGCTGCTGTTACCACAGCACAAATGTGAGGACCTGCTGCAATGTTTCCTTCAGCCACATGATCCACATTGTCTAACTTGGATTTTGATACATTCACAGCAATTCATTGATGGTGTTTCTTACCAACGCCAGCGTTGTTGAACATGCCTGGCAGGACAAGCATGATGTGGTTGGGCCAGTATTTACGATACAGTGGCATTTCATATTCCTTCACTACCAGGAGATGAAGGTGGCTGATGCCTTCCATGGCATGGTAGAGGTTCAAGAGGCCATGCTCATGACGTCCACTTGATGGAGTGAAGATAGGACTCTTGACTGCATTCAGATTCTGCTGGAACAGAAGGTATTTTGGCCACATTAGGTTAAAAGCAGGTTATTCCTGATACGGATCTTTGTTTATTTATTGTTTATACTGGATTTCAAGACTATTGATCATTGCAACACAAATGAACTGGACACTAGGAATGCAAAAAAGGATGACTGCTCTCAGAAACTCCAGCTTTAAAGACAGGCAAGAATTACGCAAAGGACCTTAAAACAAAAGGAATACACAAAAAAAGAGAACATGCACCCTCCGCCCCCAGCCAACCACCACTGACTTGCAAATCTCTGTCAAGCTGACTGTATTCAGCACATGCAGACATCAGACGGGTAAGAGCAGCACACGCACCTTGTCAGAAACAAGTGGGAGGCGCATGCTTTCTAGGTGTTTCCCCTGCTTGCTGAAGACAAAATGGTTCTCTTTGGACTTGGGGATTATAAAATGCAGTTGAACCTCTTCTCCTAGCATCGAGGATGAAAACGTGAATGCATGCAGAGTGGAGTCAGAGATCTGTATACAAAGGAAAAAAACATAAGGCTTGGAAGCAGGTAACACATAAGGCACCCATGGCACCTGCTCTTACAGTCACAATACTGGAAGCCACCAGAGAAGAACACCCAAAATATTCTCTTTCAGTAGCTTCAGTTAACTCTATTATATTCTCATTTTCCTCTACCATAGTCCACATTACGTAGGCATGTAACTGGCCTTGCAATTGAGTCAGCTTTCTGTACCCAACCAGTTTGGCCAAACTGGACTCTCTCAAATCCATTGGAGCTGGAAATGATTTAATAATATTTACAAGGAGAAGCTGGAAACGGATGTTTTACAGGGGTATGTAGTGACAGGACAAGAGGAAATGGCTTTATACTGGCAGAAGGGAGACTTAGATTAGATATTATGAAGAAGTCCTTTACAATGAGGGTGGTGAGACACTGGAACAGTGTCTTGGGTTCAGCAGTAGCAGTCATTTTTCTCCTCCTTAGCAGCTGGTGCAGTGCTGTGGTTTTGACTTTCAGCCTGGGAACAGCACTGATAACACCAATGTTTTCAGCTGCTGCTCACAAATGTTCAGTC
>JASSUY010030917.1:30246-84648 GCA_032466535.1 Forpus xanthops | reverse complement strand
GGAACAGTGCTGATAACACCAGTGTTTATAGTTATGGCTTGGAATGTTTTGGTTTGACCAAGGACTTTCGGAGTTTCATGCTCTGCCAGGGAGGAGGGGAGCCAGGAAGAAGCCGGGTGGAAGCAGAGACAGGGCACCTGGCCCAAACTGACCAAAGAGGTATTCCATACCATAGCACATCATGTCCGGGAGGTAGAGATGGAGGGGAGAGACCCGAAAAGATGGTGATGATGGTGCAGGTGGGGGGGGTGCATGGCATGGCCAGGATCTGTATGAGGTGATGGGGTGCACTGTGTAGTGGAGCTTGGTATGAGATGATGGGGGGGCACTGCGTGGCATGGCTAGGTATCAGGGGAAGATCTTTTGCATTCTTTTTTCCTTGTATTTTCTCTTGTATTTTTATTGATGGTAGCAGTAGTGATTTATGTTATATCTTAGTTACTAAACTGTTTTTATCTCAACCTGTGGGAGTTGCATTCTTTTGATTCTCCTTCCCATTTCCCCGGGACTGGGGAAGAAAGAGGGGGGAGTGAGCAGAGTTGTTTGAGGGGCCTCAAACCACGACGACAAGATACCTCTATCTCCAATTACGACAAGGCAACGGGCTCAGTGGAGCTCAGCACTTCAGAGATAGTATGCAGTGATCTGATTAACAGACATTTTCTAAAAACTAGATTATTTTTATTCTTTCATTTAAAATGATACAAGGAAGCTGAGGAAATATACTGAAGGATTTTCTTTTCTTTTTTTTTTTTTTTGTGTGTGTGTATTTCTCCTAAACCTTTAATGACAAGGTGTATTATGCTGCTGTTAGCTTGGTGACTTCAATCTCTGGTTTGGGAGATACAGCCTGTAGTGTTGAACTGTGTTCCTTGCCCCAAAGTTAGTGGCGCTCTTCACATCTTAATCATCTACTCATCCTCTTCTCACTGCTGAGCTTTGAGTAGTATCTTTAAGGCTCTCTTATGCCCTTTGATCATTAAATCCCAGATCTTTAGTTTGATTCATTATAACTGCAGCCTACCAGGTGTCAAGCCAGCAGCATTTCTAATGACCATTTGGTATTCATTCCATGAGGGAATTTACATCTGCTGCCTGTATTTGCCTTCTTACATTTCATTTGATTTAATTTCGGGCATTCAGATATATCATTCTGATATATCAGTGAACATCCTACAGGTAAACTGAGAGACTTCATTACAAAAACCTCATAAACTCTTCTTTTCCTAACATTTATACTTGTGATTATCCTATTGCATTAGAGCACCTTTCACTCTTCCACATATCTTCTCATTTTCAGAAAATCATACAGTCACTGAAAGGTCCTCTAATGCAGTTCAGACCAGGTTACTTAGGGCTCAAAAACCTCCAAAGGTGGAGACAGCACAGATTCTCTGTACAATCTGTTCCACTGTTTGCCTGTCCTATATTCATGCACCACACCTCTGAAAAAATCCCAAAGCTGCTGTTTGCAAGATGCACAGAAAAAGTAACAGATGAGCTATGGAAAAATTCAAGGGCAAAGTAATCACCATACAAACCCCACATATTTACATATAAAAAGACACAGGGAAGCTGTTAAAGATGACTACAGGTGAAAACAGTCTCTACTTCAATGCCTTCCTCTTCTGTCCTTCCCAAAGATTACCTTTTTACAACAGAACACATTCTAGGGATGAATCAGCAGTCCCTATTTTCAAGTAGAATGAGAAGTCACAGGAAATGGTCCCAGATGGGAGGGATTCACAGTGCAACAGATGGGAACTACAACACTCTAGAGAAATGTGTTTGCATCTGCACATCTAAACATGCTTATGTTGTCACCTACTCCTGAAATATGACGTACATAACAACATACACACACTCTGATCTACATAACGTCAAGGAAAGTCTTTTGTGGAACCCATCCCCACTATTTTAAAGTACATTATGTAGCATTTTTAAAAGATTCTGTGACCAAGCCAACCTTTAATTACTGCCTCCTGTCATCTCCACTCTTTGCATTTTGCCTGACATTATGTGCAGTATATTTCAAAAACAAGCATTGTTAATAGAGAGTGGATAAATGGTTTTGAAAAATTGATAAAGGCTGAGTATGCTTCCTATGCCTGTTTGCTCATTCATACATTGGATAATGAATTGGCACCAATTCAGAGTGTATTTGCATGAATTTCACACAAGATGCAACAAAACTAGCATGCTATATCAAAGATATCTAATTATACAGCATGTCTATCTGTGAAGTCTTCAGTGATATGACATTGATGTGCAATTCAGTAGCTTCGCATCCATGATAAACTCCATGTACTACTAATATTTGACATACACCTTACAGTATTTAGTATCACAGATATGGAAGCATTAATGTAATAGCACTTTATTAGCACTAACAGGTTTATATAAAGTAACTAAACATTCATAACTAAATAATGACTTAACATCAGCTGGTAATCTTTCTTAGAAGAATTTCAGTATTAATACTTGTACAAATTCTAAATTAGTCCTCTTAATGCTTTGAAAGTACACAAACTTTAAGTTGCGGTGGGAAAAAATTAAAGTGAAATTAAGAAATATACAAGCATCTTTGCATATACATGAATTTTATTTTTTAAATATATATTAAATATATTAGTATAATATAATATAATATATATTTTTATCAAACTGATTCCTTTCAATTGGCAGAAATTGTGCTTTAAGTCATTTTAAAATTTCCAAAGATTATGAGTGATAAAAGCTGTTCCTTGCAAGAATGATTTAATATCTAGATGTGGGTGGAACTCAATTTCTAATAGGGAAGTTATCCTCATCTCTTCTTTACATTTGTGGCAGAATTTTGGTAATACATGCTTTCATCAGCAAAGTGGTACATGATTTATTATATGTAGAGAACAGAAAATATCACTCTGATTTATGGGTTAGAATATACATTGTATTAGCACTGTAAGATAAATATACACAGCTTGGATTTTGAAAACAAGGTATACAAGGAATAACTGCTTTCTGAAAATTTTGCATTAATTATATATTTACCTTTCTAATGAATATATGTAATAAAGAGTTGCAGTTTTGAAAAGTGCAAAACTGAGCCTAAAATGGGATTGGAAAACTGCTTTGACTTGTCTGCTAAGAATGTTAATAGTTATATTAAAAGCATATCACTCTTAGAAATACTGAGAAATACGATAAAGCTTGGACTACATGATCTGAAACAGTGAAATTAATACCAGCTGATGATACCTTGTCTAAGGCAGCTCTAAGCAGTCTTATTCCATTGCATACCTGATATTTTCTAAAGTAAAAAGAAGCATAAACCTTCACTGAAAACATAAACAAAAATATGCATTTATTTTCTTATACCAGACAAAACAGCTTTATTCATCACAAAAGTTTGCTTTCAAAAGAATATAAATTTTCATTCCCAAACCAAAAAGAAATCTTTGCTCAGGCTCACAGTTCACATGTCACCTACATTCAGAAGAGCACATAAGCTAGGTTCATATACTTTTACGAAACTTTTTAAAAGGGGTAGAAAGATCTTCTGAATGGTAGCCTTCACGGTTTTGCATCACTCTTTCTCTCCCTTTCTTTGGCAAATTCACTCTTGTGTCACACTCTCTTACTTTCTCGTATTTCAATTGATTGTTATGTCTTTAATGCACTGAGACGTAATAGGAAAAATGGGCTCATGCTGAGCAGTTAAAAAAAGCAGACTGAAGTTATCAGAGAAAGCTTCCTAATAAAGAGATTTTAATTGCCAAATCATTTCCCAAGGGAAGTAATAGAAGTCTGGTACTAAAGCTATCGGAAACTAGCCATGGCAAAGTCCTGGCACACATAATTTAAGGAAGACTCCTGAACTGACTTCCAAGGGATCACTGGATTTTATACTAAATAATGACATTCTGTGGATAGCTAGGACACATGTTAGTAGCATTAACTAAGGAAAATGGACTTCTTTTTTGAACAGAGATGAAAATTTAACCCATACTGTGGCATTGTGTCAAGAAGATGAAAAAATGCATTAATGATTTTAACAATGTCTTCTGACAATTTGGAGCTTCAAAGTTAGCGTTGCATTACAATGAGCAAGACAGTTGACATGTTCTTTGACTCTGCAAATTCTCTGAATGTGTGTTGTATACGTACACGTGCTGCATACTATACACAAGCACACATCACATATACACATATAAAATGTCAGTTTACCATGCAGCCAGAATCTACTGAAGTTAATGGAGGCTTCCTGTTATGGAATTTTACATCTTGAAATATTTCTTTTAAACCTTTTTGTTGAGCCAAATGATTTGTAAAAATCTCTCAGGGTGGGTACTTTCAGCTATACCATCTAATATATATAATTATAATGTTCTAGCTTGTGCCAGAAGAGAAAAAAAGACAAACCCTCTTTGTTCCATCTGTTAAATAAAACCCCAAAACTCTGGCTGGGTAGAGTTTACACTGAAACTAAGAGGGAAAACTTTGATTTCTGCATTGCTAAGAAGTAATTAACTGTTATCTCAGCTTTCTGTCTCTAAAAATGTGCAGCGGATTATTCTTGGCAAACCTTATTTAAAATGTTAATTCAGTTTTGTGTTATTTTTGGTACCTGTTTTTTTCTTTTTTAAAGTCAGGAAAGAAAAGAGGTAGAGGTCTAATTAGCCAAGTGACACCCAGCTTGTATTTATATTTTATTTTCATAAGTAGGTAACAGATTTCACTGAAATAAAATATTTGATCCTAATGACATCTAGGGTGCAGTGATATTTTCTTGGATTGTGGTATCTAACCAAGATAGATAATGTTATTCTACCTTCTAATTGAAAAGTGCAGAAAGAGAAAGGCAATTGGAAAAAAAAAATAGAATCACGAATTGATGAATTTAAGCCCCTTTAAAACTTGGATAATTCTCTAAGCAACTCCTTAAGAGGCATGATCAAGACTTCTGTTGCACTGGCAATGAAAGGAGATTATTTTTTAGTAAATCATTACTCATAAAGTTCAATATCTTAAACTGTATGGTAAACAAAAAAAATGAGATGAACAACTCAAATCTGTCACTGCTTAGTTGCCTTGGAAAGCTGATGGTTTTTCTTTCCCCCTATGAGAGATTAACTTTTATTTTCAAATGCTTATTATGAAGCCAGGACATCTGTGATCAATGAGAAGCATACAAATGTAAGGATATTTCAACACATTTTCCACCAGTGCAAGAGTGGTAAGCTGAATCCACATCAAATATGCTTCTACAAGACAAATGTAGCACATCATTAGCAGATAAAAAGGAATGGGAGTATATATACACTTTCTGTTATAATGAAGGACTGCTTGACCTACGCCAATGATACATTTAAGTGTTGATAAGTGAATGAACATCCATGAAATGTCACAGCTACAGGAATGAACCTTAATATAAAAGATCTAAGAAAGGAGACAGAATAAATGAGATGAAATGAAAAGATATTCTATTTATCTCAATGACTGTACTGAGATGATTTGTGATAAAATATAGCGGAATGAAATAAAAAATTAATGGAATGATTTAATGTGTCTGAATGGAGGCCCAAGTGATGCACAGAAAACAAACAAACAAACAAACAAAAAAAACCAACAGGTGCACAACTGTACCTGTTTTCTCAATCTGTGCAATTGCAAGCCTACAATCTTATTGGAATCTTGGAGATGTGGTGGGATGGCTCCCATGATTGGAGTATTACAATGGAGGGATTCAAGTTCTTGAGTAAAGACAGGATGGGAAAAGGAGGAAGGGGAATTGTTCTTGCTGTAAGAGGGCAGCTGAATTTCATGGAGCTTTGCCCGGGGATGGATGAGGAGTCAACTGAGAATTTATGGATTAGAATTAAAGTGAGGACTGGCAAAGTTGACATTATAGTGGCTGTCTGCTACAAGCTGTCTGAACAGGAAGAACAAGTGGTGAGGCCCTCTACAGACAGGTAGGAGCAGCCTCATGTTCACAGGTCCTGGTCCACATGGGCACTTCAACTATCCTGATATTTACAGAAGTGACAACAGAGCAGACATAAACAATCAAGGAGGTTCCTGGTGTGCACCAAAGCCAACTTCCTCGCCCAAGTGACAGAGGAGACAACAAGAACACATGCTCTGTTTGACCTAATACTTACCAACAGTGAGGGCCTTGCTGGGGACATGAAGGTCAAAGGCAGCCCTGGCTGCTGGTGGAGCTGTTTCATTTTCTGTCCATATTCAAGAGAGAAACAGTGTCAGCCCAGGATGTGGGTGAAGGATGGAAAGTAGCTCTGTACACCTGT
Organism: Forpus xanthops; assembly: GCA_032466535.1. NCBI lineage: Eukaryota > Metazoa > Chordata > Aves > Psittaciformes > Psittacidae > Forpus > Forpus xanthops. The sequence continues at coordinate 78,358 of JASSUY010030917.1, read as the reverse complement.
ATAGATGAGGGCTGTAGACTGCAAAACTGATATGGAAGACAGCAGCAAATATGTGTTGTGAATAAAGGCAAAAGCATTGTAAAAGCAGGTCTGTAAGAGATAACAACTTACATGCACAATACAAGCAGTAAGGACAGTTAAAAGTAAGATACCATAGGTCTTTGTATATACTTCAAAATCTCATTACTTTTAGTGTCTAATAATTTTTCAACATTTTGGCTGGAAATTGTGGTTTACATAGCTCCAGCTTCTCTGTAGGTTTGTGTACCCATGTCTCCATAATCCTACCCTCCTGCAGCTGAAGTGCAGTAGCCAAAGGCTTTTCAAAACCTTTCATTAAATGCATAAATGTTGTAATATTTTCAAAGGGAAAAGCAGCTTTAAGGTGTACATTTTTGAACTATAGGGATATTCTCTGCAGCACAGAAAAGGTAGACAAAAGTGAAGTTTAAGCAAAACACATAAATCTTGGATGTCTTTAATCCTATCCTCCTACAAATTGTTCATGATAGTCCAGTACCAGAAACAAAACAAAGTATTAGAGAAATCTCAAGACATTAAATACTCACACTAAAAAATCAGACTAGTCTGACTTTTTATAAATCACAAGGAACAAGACACTAGATGCCTAAATTAGCTACAGTTACTCAAAGCATTGGCAAATTCCAGTCATGGGTGATTTTTAATTTACAGTATATCTAAATCTAACTGAAAAATTCTTGGAAAGCCCCAATACTTCAGTTATTCTTCAATTTTTTTTTTAAAACCAAACTTTAAAGTTCATACAGAAGATGCCAGCTTACAAAAATGAATGTTTAAGATTAAGCATTTTTTAATTTTTAGTTCTTCATAATTAATTGGTGCTTTTAAATTCTGTATAATTTATAGTAACAGCAATCAGAAACAAGAGAATTGCAGTTTTGTGATTAGGAAAATGATATACTGACAGGTCTGCATACTCATTTTTGACTGTTTATAACAGTCAGACCTACCCAAAAATATAGAACTGTCATGTTTTCAGCCCAGCTGGTAACTCAGTCCCATGCAGCTGCTCACTCACAATCCACCCTTCCTTCCCCCCCTGCTCCCCGAGAGATGGGGAGGACAGTTGAAAGAATGTAACTCCCATGGGTTGACATAAGAACAGTCCAGTAACTAAGGTATAACACAAAACACTGCTGCTACCATCCAAAATAATAATGAGAAGGGAAATAACAAGGGAAGAGAATACAACCACTCACCACCCTCTGACCAATACCTAGCCCAACCGAGCAGTGATCTAACCCTTCTGGGTCGCTGCCCCCAGTTTATATTGTGAGCATGATGTGCTGTGGTGTGGAATACCTCCTTGTTTAGTTTGAGTCAAGTGTCCTATCTCTGCTTCCTCCCCGTTTCTTCTCCTCCCTGGCAAAGAATGAGACTCAGAAGGTCTTTGGCCAGACCGAACATTACTGAGCAACTAAAAGCATTGGTGTTATCAGAGCTGTTCCCAGGTTAAAAGTCAGAAACAGTGCTGCACCAGTTACTAGGAAGGATTAAAAATTACTGCTATTGCTGAACCTGGGACAGTATCCACTCCTTGTCCTATACCATTCACATCATGCTCATATCCCATATTTCCAATATGCCATCACTCTTTTATATATAACATATATATGTACATCCACACACAGACAGAGAGAGAGAGGTATCATTCCCTACTATATGGACCAATCCTTATAAAGCTTTGGAGTCCATCCCATCCATGATGTCAGTCTCCACCTCTTGTGTAGAAATGTTTCTTGTTGAGAATGGACACATGAGCAATCCAGCCTTTGATTTAACCTCGCTCGAGCAGTGAGCAGAAGGCTTGAGAGGCCGCTGAAAGGGTTAACAGAGGACGTCTGCGTGCTGATATGGGGGGGGAGTCGGCTGAGTGGGGTGTTGCGGACCGGATCCTCCGCCACAAAGTGGCCCTTGCTTGCAAAGCAGAGAAGCACATATTGGCCTGCCTTTATAGGCGTCTCATAAGCTGCAACCAATCATTAAGTTGTTGCTAGCGCTTGGTTAAGAGGTGTTAACCAATCAGATGTTATCGAATGTTCTAGTATTCTGAACCTTACTTATAAAAGATGGTGCTTGCATATAATAAATTGTCAACGCTTGATCACATTGGTCGTTGTCGCATTGTCCATGATCTCCCACACTCTTGTAACAGTATTTCAGGGCAGGAGAGGCCGTGTGCAGTGCTGGATCTTTGCCTGCTGATGCTGATTGTTCCTATACCACAGAACTTGTCTGGTTTCATCAAAGTTAATTCTTTGATGCAATGATGGTTGGAGGGAAGTCAGGGCCAGTTGCTGGTGATCTGGACATCTAGTTGGGGGGCTATAAAACTGATATGTAGCAGGCAACAGCATACAATTAAGTTCATTGGCTGTTTTTCCCTAAAATCAAATCCCCTTGAGGTATACATCGGATTTCCCCATGTTCCTGCATTACCTACCAAGTATATCTGGGCCCCTGAGCAAAACCAATCCCACGAGTGGGTCTGCCTTTACCTGAAGCAAGAATAACCCAGACTGTATGTTGCATCTCTTCCCTGATGGCCTGAAGTATCATGGGCACACCAGGTTCAAAATAATTCACCCTCCCCTCCAGCAGTTTCTGCAGCTTGCTGCTGGGGACTCCATACAGCTGCCTTCCATCTCTGATGTTTCGAAAGTACTGGAAGGGCCCAGTGGGCTAGATAGTTGCCCACACTGTCCCACACACCCTGCCACTCATGACTGACCAGCCTTGGGGAAAAACTCTTGGTCCTCCTACATCATCTTCTAACCGTAGACAAGACCCAAACATGACTCTGCTTAACTCTTGAGACAAAACAGTCGTGGGTAAAAAATACACTATGTGTGCCAACATGCTGATCTTCATCACAATCAGCAGGCAGGTCTCAAGGGTACCCAAAGGCAATTCAGACCCTTCAAAACCCTCAAATGATGCTGCTGTACTTGTCACTGGAGCTGGTGTAGCTGCTGTGCTTGGACCTGCAGTAGCTGCACAGTCTGCTGTGGTCAGAGTATGAGTAGCTGCTGTACTTGTTGCTGGGGTGTGTAGCTGCTGTACTTTGGGTTGGTGTAGCTGCTATGCTTGGAGTTGGAGTAGCTGAGTTATCTGTTGTAGTCAGACTTTGAGTAGCTGATGTACTTGTCACTAGGGGATGTGGGAATGTCTTCCTCATAGGCTGTCCACCCAAGGAGGGGAAAAAAGATGTGTAATTGCTATACACTTTTATTATATACCTCCCAAAGCATAGAGGTGGAGACCACACTGGGAACGCAAGCCAGATCAATTTCATGATCAATGATTCTATTGTATTACAAGTCATTACCATAAAGTACAGTGAAACAAGAACTTTAGCCCAAGCCCCCAGCTGATAAACACTAAGACAGCAAATACCAGCTGTAAGTAAGGTACAACATGATGAAACTCCAAGATCAAGAGCAACAACTTTGAGAGCCAATAAGTCAGTATTGTGATGAGTGACTATTAATCCAAAACAATAAATGCTTATCACAAATACAATTAGATACACTCTAGTCAGATGTGTCATTATCTCAACCTTTCATGCCCCACGTTGGGTGTCAAAAAAGAACTGTCGTGGTTTAAGCATAGATGGTAACTCAGTACCACAAAGCCTCTCAATACCACCACCCCCCCCCCCATCATTTCTCCCCTTCTGCTCCTGGAGGGATGGGGAGGACAGTTGAAAGAATGTAACTCCCATGGGCTGACATAAGAACAGTCCAGTAACTAAGGTATAACACAAAACACTGTTGATACCCCCAATAATAATGAGAAGGGAAATAACAAGGGAAGAGAATACAACCGCTCACCACCCTCCGACTAATACCCAGCCTGACTCGAGCAGTGATCTCACCCTTCCAGGTCACTGCCCCCAGTTTATGTTGTGAGCATGATGTGCTGTGGTATGGAATACCTCCTTCGTTAGTTTGGGTCAGGTGTCCTGTCTCTGCTTCCTTCCCACATCCCCTCCCCCCTGGCAGATCATGAGATTCAGTCCTTGGCCAGACCAAACATTACTGAGCAGCAAATATAAACATTGGTGTTATCAGCTCTGTTCCCAGGCCGAAAGTCAAAAACACAGTGCTGCACCAGTTACTAAGAAGGAGAAAAAATGACTGTTACTGCTGAACCCAGTACACTACCAAAATTAAATGCTGGGTTTTTTTTCAAGAGAAAAATAGGGAATGAGGTGTCATACTCTAAGTAAATGTTAAAAAAGGCAGCATATTTCCCTTAAACACTTAGTTCATACAAATTATAGATATTTGGTTTTTCTGAATACAGAAAAATGTACTTCTTTTCCATTTAAGGATTTTTAGTAAAACATAAGACAACACAGTGAGAAATGAGTACTTCTTTTAGACACGTATAAAATGCTTCTGTCCACTTCTTTCACAATCTATATATTCCTTCATCTGAGTGCAGAAAAAAATAGAAACATTGCTAATTAAATCCTTTTATGTAAAGAAAACAAAAGACAAAATTAATAAAAGATTTCTTACAGAAACATTATCAAATTTTGCCTCAGAACTAGTTCAAACACAGCTGAAGTTCACAGCTAACTACTGATTAGTGTTGTTTGATGTATTTAGTCTATATAGGCTTTGATGCTGCAAGATGAAGCCAAGAAGCATGATAATCTGTGAGTTCTGATGTCACCTAGAGCAAATAGTACACACCCTGACGTGTGTTCTCTGTCTGCCCAAATCTTTTTGGTGTGCTTTGGATGTAGAAATCCCAGATGTCCACAGTTTGTTGTGGCCTTGGACATAGCACAACTCACATCACCAAATTACCCTCAGAGCTAGTGCTCTTTTTCCTTTTCCTGTGATTACTATGTCAGGCTCTGTTTTAATTTGGGTAGCAAAAGGAAGTGACTTGAGGTAAACAGCAGACAGATACTGGTGAGCAGAAAATTGCTGAAAATCTGTATTACTATAAAATAGAAACTCCTAATTTTTTAGTACTTGGGTAATTTTCTAAACAATTTCAGTGGGGTGCGAACGGCTGAACAAGTCTAGAAATTCAGCAGACCCATTATCCATGAAGAAGTGGAATCTTTGGTTTAAATCTGAAGTGCAGTGTCTTGTGTTGCCAGGCTTACTTTGAGGATTCACTGAATTGCCTTGGGGTCTTTTCTCCTTTTAAGAATATATAGAGAGAAATTCTATAATCAGTTTCTGCTGCATTTGAACCACTTAATAGATACACAGACTGTGCTGGCTCCAGATTTTATCATTAATTCCCCCTCTCCCCGAAAGAGAGGACAAGCACCTTATTTCAGCCTGCATTAGTGACCAAGCCACGGTCATTACTTGTCCCGGTTTGTCAGCAATCCAGATTCCCTTCTGACTTGCTACTCTTCCCATTTAGGTTTTGGATGAGTTTCCTTCACTTTTCTAATTCATAATGAAATATGCTGACAGTAGTATATATATGTTAACAAAATAACGCATACGGGAATTAGAAGTAATATATATGCCAAATTGTGGCTATAACTCTTCAGTGCTGCATACTAGATGATATTCAGTCTCTTCTCCAGCCATTTAATACACTGTTTGATTTACTTTTATTCACTGTTTTGGATATAGAAAAAAGCATCTTAAAAGGAAGGTGGATAGAAAAAACAATTACAAATGTTTTACAATTTAAATAATATACTATTCAGCCTCTAACACATCTGTTGTAATAGAAAAGAATTAAATTTTATTTTTTGCTAAAGGCAATTTTAGCTCCTGCAGGTTTATTTTCATGTGGTTATATACTGTGTTTTATAAGATGGCATTCATTTAGGGAACTCAGGACATGTAAGCTAGATATGACTGTGCAACAAGGATTCTACAAGTGATAAAAAGACAAGATTTACTAAAGTCACAAATATGCATCCTCTAGCAACAATGAATGTGGCAATGATAAGCAGCACTGCCATATATTGATCTACAAAAAATATATGCACCACAGTTCTCTAAGTAAGCCAACAAGAGATAAAGCCTGACCACACTCTCTAGCAAGACATCCTTGTGTCTAAATGGGAGGGACATGAATTTGATAGGTGTACCACTCAGTTGATAAAGAACTGGCTGGATGGCTACACACAAAGAGTTGTGATCAATGGCTCAATGTCCAGCTGGAGACCAGTAACAAGTGGTGTCACTCAGGGACAGTGTTGGGACCAGTCTTGTTCAACATCTTTGTCGGTGACATGGAGAGTGGGATTGAATGTGCCCTCAGCAAGTTTGCCTGTGATAACAAGCTGTGTGGTTTGGTTGACATGCTGGAGGGAAGGGATGCTATCTGGAGGGACCTTGACACACTTGTGAGGTGTGCTGATGCCAACCTGATGAAGTTTAACCATGGCAAGTGCAAGGTCATACAGCTGGGTCAGAACAATCCCAGGCACGGCTACAGATTGGGCAGAGAAGAGATTCAGAGCAGCCCTGCAAAGAAGGATTTGGGGGTGTTGATCAATGAGAAAATGAACATGAGCCAGCAGTGTGTGCTTGCAGCCCAGAAAGCCAACTATATCCTGGGCTGCACCAAAAGGGGAGTGACCAGCACACTGAGGGAGGTGACCCTCCTCCTCTACTCTGTTCTTGTGAGACCTCACTTGGAGTGTTGTGTGCAGTTCTGGTGTCCTCAACACCAAAAGGACATAGAGCTGTTGGAACAAGTCCAGAGGAGGGCCACGAGGATGATCAGGGGACTGGAGTACCTCCCATATGAAGATAGGATGAGAAAGGTGGGGCTGTTGAGCCTGGAGAAGAGAAGGCTGTGTGGAGACCTCATAGCAACCTTCCAGTATCTGAAGAGGGGTTATGAGGATACTGGGGAGGGACTCTTCATGAGGGACTGTAGTGATAGGACAAGGGGTAACGGATTCAAACTTAAAGAGGAGAAGTTTAGATTGGATCTGAGGAAGAAATTCTTTACTGAAAGGGTGGTGAGTCACTGGAATGGGTTGCCCAGGGAAGTTGTGAATGTTCCATCCCTAGTGGTGTTCAAGACCGGGTTGGACATAGCCTTGGGTGGCATGGTTTAGTGGGAGGTGTCCTTGCCCATGGCAGGGATGTTGAAACTAGATAATCTTAAGGTCTTTTCCAACCCTAAATATTCTATGATTCCATAGGAAGATTAAAATAAGCCATCATACATGCATGTCATACTCCACATGCAACATTCATATCCCTTTAGTTAGACCAAATTCTTTTTAGAAAAATCTTTTTTCTGCATAGAATTTTCATAAAATCATTAGAGTGGTGTGCAAATACTCTGTCTCTGAGTCTTTGTGGTCACACTTCAAAAGAAAAAACATCCTGTCAGGGTGAAAATCTCAATAAGGAGAGGCAAGTGAAACCCTAAAGGGCTGTGGTTCAATCTCAATTGTTTCCAGTCACAAATACTTAAATTTTATTTCTAATGGGTGACTAAAGGGCTGATTCAGCTCTTGCGCTTGAAGAGAACAGAATTAGCAATAAGGGATAAGAAGTCATTTGACCATTTATTCCCTCTTTCATGGACACATACATACCATTAGAGATTTTCAGGCAATCTGGCAGCAGTTCCTTGAATACTTTTAATCTCTGTCTATAATCCTGAAGTGGAGCACCAGATCAATTTAAAAGTCAAATATGGATCTAAACTTTGCGTTTCAAGTATATTATTAGGTTAACATGCTCATATTTTAAAAATTCCTTAAAAAACCCATCAGACTGATATATCTAAGATAAAGTAATCCAAACAGATCCAGATGAACTGTTATATTGCACTGCAGGCTGACATAGTCTTACTAAAAGCTGCTACAATTTTCTCAAAGGAAAATTTATATTTTAAGCATTGGAATAAGTAAATGCCATAAAGTTTTAAATAGAATTACTGGATGTCTTGTGACTTGGAGTTTTTTAAAATTACAGTGAAAACAACATCTAAAAATAAATCATAGAATCATAGAATAGTTAGGGTTGGAAAGATTGTCCACTTCCAACCCCCCTGCTATGGGCAGGGACACCTCCCACTAAACCATTCCACCCAAGACTATGTCCAACCTGGCCTTGAGCACTGCCAGCGATGGAGCATTCACAACTTCCCTGGGCAACCCATTCCAGTGCCTCTCTGTAATTTTCCATAATCTTTAATATAGCCAACTGAAATCACAACTTATGTAAAAATTTAAAAGTAGAGTAGATAATGAAATATATCTTACAATTGAATAAGGGCCTAAGCTATAAACCCAGCATCTACATTGGGACCTTCATATGGCTGTTGAAACATACAGGTTTTTTTTTTTGTTTTAATTTTGAAGCCAGAGGCAGTTACAAAGTCAATAGCTTTATACATCATATGAGCACATTTAATCTGACAAATATGAACAATCTTGTATTTTCAATTGGATTACTGGTTAGATGGCTGTTAAGCAACAAGTAATTATTTACTAGATTAGAGTCTGCCTTCAGTTTAAAAGCATAATCTCAGGTTTGGAAAACGTTAGGATCCGTACATCTGGTCTTGAGACATTCTTTTTTTAACAGAGTTTAAAACTTGATCCAACAACAACCAGTATCTGGTTTTACTGGATTCCACCGAAAATACAACAATAAACAAATGTTAAAAAAAAGTTCAAAGTGCATGTCCACAATACAAATGATCACAAAATTGCTTATGACAATAATTGCTTGTGATAATTAGCAGACACAGTGGTCATACTGAGTAAATTAATCTGATTTACCTTACAATCTCACAATCACAGTTTAATCTTATTACAAGTTTGCTTTTTTTCCAATATTCATATCCATTTTTTTTATCATCATATATTACTAAGCTACATTTGGGAATTCAGTAAATTACTTCTGTTTAGAATGAGACATCGCTGCTGTAACTTGGTTTATTAATGTATTTTTTCATACTGCATCAGTCTCATGATCACTGCATATTTTTGTCTCAGGACTTTTCTTAACAAAGGAAATGATGGCAAAGATATTGAACTGACTTAGTAATTATTCGTCTTCATCATTATATTGTGGAAATGATCTCTAGTGCTAAGTTTCTTAAATGCAACTTAGAAACTGTAAATCTTTGTAACACATCTGAGAGCAAAAATATGGGAATTACATTTTAAAGGCATAAATATGCTTAAATGCACCTCAGACTGGGGAAGTTCTGGCTTATGCATTTCAAATAATTCTTCATGAGCTAACAAGCCAATGAATTTTTCCAAAGAAATGCCTAAACTCTTTGTGTGTCTCATATAAGGGCTTTGGAAGTTATGGCATTTGTGCATTGTAAAAAATGTCTTTTCTATATCCAATCTTAACCTACCCTCTTTCAGTTTAAAACCACTGCTCATATCCTGTCACTACAGGTTTTAGTAAAGAGTTTCTCACCATCTATCTTGTAAGGATTTTTATAGGTAGAAAGAGTGCATTAATGTCTCCCCAGAGCTTTCTGTTCTCCAGGCTGAACAACCCCAGTTTTTCAGACTTTCTTCCGAAGAAATCCTTGGACCATTTTCATGGCCTTTCCATGGACCAATTCCAACAGGTTCATGTTTTTCTTGTACTGGAGACTCCAGAGCTGGATGCAATTCTACAGGTGGGGTACCAGGAGAGTAGAATAGAGGGGAAAAAACATCTCCCTCAACCTGCTGAAAATGCTTATGATGCAGGCAGGATGTGAATTGCTTTCTGGGCTGGAAGTGCACATTTCTGTTGTGAGATCTCACTTGGAGTTTTGTGCGCAGTTCTGGTGTCCTCAACATAAAAAGGACATGGAACTGTTGGATCAAGTCCAGAGGAGGGCCACAAGGATGATCAGGGGACTGGAGTACCTCCTGTATGAAGATAGGATGAAAAAGTTGGGGCTGTTCAGCCTGGAGAAGAGAAGGCTGCATGGAGACCTCATAGCAACCTTCCAGTATCTGAAGGGGGCCTATAGGGATGCTAGGGAGGGACTCTTCATGAGGAACTGTAGTGAGAGGACAAGGGGTAACGGGTTCAAACTTAAAGAGGGGAAGTTTAGATTGGATCTGAGGAAGCAATTCTTTACTGTAAGAGTGGTGAGTCACTGGAATGGGCTGTCCAGGGAAGTTGTGAATGCTCCATCGCTGGTGGTGTTCAGTTCTGGGTTGGACATAGCTTTGGGTGGCATGGTTTAGTGGGAGGTGTCCTTGCCCATGTCAGGGGTGTTGGAACTAGATGATCTTAAGTTCCTTTCCAACCCTAACTCTTCCATGATTCTGTGATATCCCATAATGACTTTTTTACAGTTTAGAGTTACAATTCTTTCAAAAATAATAAAATCTGTCAACCACTAAGGTTTCTTTCTAACAGACAGAGTGAAAAAAAAAAAAGTAAAAAATATTTCTTTAAAAACTGAAAACATTCTACTTTATGTAATCTTTAAGGAAATGTTGCAAAAATAATTTGGCTGTCACTAATCAAAACACAGCTTCAGTGCCAAACTGTATAGTTCTATTTGTTCTTGAGTAACTGCCTGCTTTCCACTAGTCACTTTCTGCTCTTTAAGAGTCTATTTACTAATAATATTCTCTGAGCTAGACCTGTATATCCAAGAATGAGGAAGCATTGGTATGAGTTGTTCTTATCCATGCCCTTCCACTGAGGTTTTACCCAGGGAGCTGTGCATAAAAGTGCTGGATGGTTATCCCTCATTTCAGATTAAGTGACTGACGGGTGATGAATCATCATAGTCTACTGTGCCATTCTAGAATAGCAGATGTAGGAAAGCACAAGATGTCCTTGGGATAAACACAAGGTTTAAATAAATAGTGGTATGAATTGGTCTTCATTTGAAATGAAATAAAACCAAACGAGTTCTGATGCAATTGTTTGCATGGTTTTACCTTTTCAGTTTAATTTCAATAAAAGTAAATCATACTTAAGAGGACAGCAACTTCTGTGTTTTGACAGTGAATCTTCACAGATATTAGTTATTTATAATTGTCACAGGCAACAACTCTCTATAGATTTCAGGACTTGCAATCAACATAAGTGACCACAAAGCCAAAGGACTATTAGCCATTAAGTTTTAGTGTAAAGTTGATATACTTCTCCAGCTCTTTTCCCTTTTAAATTTCTGAAGAAAAAATAAAAGTCAGCTAGGAATTAAACAACAAATATTCAGGGCTAAAGTTATTTACTTCCACAGTTACCTGCTACTGACATGAGTGATTCTTTAAAAATTTTGGTAATTACACTATGCTCCCAAGGCGATTTCAACAAAAGCATCTTGCAACTGGAGATGTGTTGCTGGCAATTTCAGCTACCATTGTTAGTACAGATATGTCAAGCATATTTATATAGCACAATTCTAATTCAATACAAAAAAATCCACAGTTAAAAAATTAAAGTGTAAATGTAATTTTATAGACCTTCATAAAAATTAATATAACTAAACTTGTCAGAAAAAAAATCACATTAGAGGTGTTAGATATGAAATAGGGAGAGTTCTCATGAAATCAGCATGCTGAATGCTTACATTAGAATAGGATTTGTATACAAAATAAACAAATATGTGTCCCAATTTAATGTTAAAAATTATGATTCTAACAGCATAAAATGGCTCCAGTAGTAAAAAGTCCTAATCAATAGACTGTCACCCTACTGTAGAATGTAATTTTTCATCTATTTAATAATTCAGTGCTGTAATATATCAAAAGCAAAGTAGGAGAAAAATATCTTAAAACATTAAGCATGATGACAAAACCACTAATATATTTAAAGCCCCAAAACATTTTTATTTTTTTTAAATTTTATTTTATTTTGAACACAATTTTATCAAAGGGTGAATAGAAGACCACTTCCACAATCTTGCGGAACCATTGGCATAATTTCTCTAACTCATTAGGACTATTTAATACAATTTTATGGATCTAAAGCCATGGGGTTACTAAAACTTCAGTAAAATGTCAGCTTCTGATATATGTGAATTATTAGGATGCAAAGTTAAAAACTGGAGAGTTTTACAGGCAATAATTACTGCTTTCATTACAAGATTATAAGCTACCTCTGCCTTCTAAACTGTATCCGGTTTCATTCATCTAAAATATTTAGCTTCAGAGATAGCATGTCTTTCATCCTTTTTCCATTGTAATCAGATTGTCAGTGCACATTAAAAGTGGTTGCTCTCCAAATCTGAACAGATATAAAACTAAGGAAAAGTAGTATGAACAATCTCTTTCATGTGTTCCATCATCCATCCCTTACCAGAGCACTGGATTGACTCTTGTATCGCCATCTCACCATATTGATTTAGGTTACTATTAGAGAAGCTGAATCAGTTATTCATGTTCATTTTGCCTGCTACTCTAGAGCTTCCTCAAATCTTCTTTAAATACAAGCACTGACCTGCCAAACATGATTGGTAGGTTTTTGACCACGGATCTTCAATCATATACAATTGCCAAGCTGCAAATTGCTGTGGTCTCTCCCTGTTTCTTTCCTCCTCCCTTGATTTCTGTACCCCCACCCCATCCTTGCTCCTGAGAGTGTTATTTTGATGAAATAAAAACCAGTTAAATTTTGGGCAAATCGAGATGTTGGCAAACTTCTCTCACATTTCTGGATTGCATCTAGGTACTGCATACAAGTGACTAACTTCTAGGGGAAATACAACTTCGCAAAGTAAGGTTACATGTGCAATATTTTTAATCTGTTCTGTTTAACTGTCACAGAAAAAGCAAAACCATAGGATTATGTTGCAGTAAATTTCCTTTCAATTAAGAGAAAGTGAAGCTCAGGTTTAGCTATAGTATTCAAAGCTATCACTTGGATCCTAAACAAAGAGAATAATAGAACTTTTTTTTAAGCTTGTATGTCATTATTCAATCAGTAGAAAGATACTGACTCACGGTATATGAAACTCAGTTCTCCACTGATTTCACTCATAGAATCATAGGATCATGGAATAGTTAGGGGTAACAGCTTCTTATACATCCCTAAAAAATTCCTGCCAGCTGTAGAGCAGTGAAGTACCAAGAAAAAATAAAGGTGTTCAAAACAAATAAATTGTGAGAGCTGTCTAATTCCACATAACTTGCTTCCAGCATTGGTTTGTTGCAGCTGAACACAACTACGTCTGCAACCCATCCTGACCAAGCTGCTCTAGGTGGCATCCTTGAGAAAAGGGACAGAAGACAACATAATCTGAAGATCAGGAAGACCATCAGAGTCTCTTCTAACCTCGATGCTCCTATGGATCTGTGAATGTATGTATATCCACGTCAGGGAATTAGAGATCAGTGGGATAGAAGAGTTTAAAAGACTGATAAATCAGATAAATTTAAAACTTCAGGATTTACTAGATTGATGTTCATTAACAATGGTTCTTAATAATAATGTTTAGCATATGTACTTAAACAATTAGTTATTTGCCTTGCTCTGCAAAAGCAAAGGAGATGATGTTATTGGCCCTCCCTAAACCTTATGTTTGTATCTTGCAGATTTTATTGCTTACAGGTGATTTCCAGAAACCTGTTAGTGCAATTGTATCCCAAGTCTGTCGCTGACCTCTTGCAGTTGCATATACATTTACATTTGGCTGTGTTGCAAAACACTTGATGCTGATCACATTGTTAGTTAGGTTACAATGTTAGCAAGTGCTGCCACTTTGTAACATACTGTTTTGGCATACTTCAATCTGGTACTAAAGCAAGAAAAGAGTAATCTTGTATTTAGTCTGCTCCCACTTTACGGGTACTGTAGGGACAGGGACACCTCACACTAAACAATGTCCCCAAGGCTCTGTCCAACCTGGCCTTGAACACCACCAGGGGTGGACCATTCACAACTTCCTTGGGCAACCCATTCCAGTGCCTCACCACCATTACAGTAAAGAACTTCCTCCTTATATCCAACCTAAACTTCCCCCTCTTTAAGTTTTAACTGCCACCCCTTCTCCTATCACGGCAATCCCTTATGAAGAGTCCATCCCCAGCATCCTTATAAGCCCCCTTTGGATGCTGGAAGGATGCTATGAGGTCACCCCTCAGCCTTCTCTTCTCCAGGCTGAACAGCCCCACCTTTCCCAGCCTATTTTCATACAGAAGGTTCTCCAGTCCCCTGATCATCCTCGTGGCCCTCCTCTGGACTTGTTTGAACAGTTTCATGCCCTTTTCATACTGAGGACATCAGAACTGCACACAATATTCCAAGTGAGGTCTCATGAGAGCAGAGTAGAGAGGCAGGATCACCTCCTTCAACCTAGTGTTTACATTCCTTTTGATGTAGCCCCACATTCGGTTGCTTTCTGGGCTGCAGGCACACACTGCTGGCTCATGTTCATTTTCTCATTGATCAACACCCCCAAATCCTTCTTTGCAGGGCTGCTCTGAATCTCTTCTCTGCCCAATCTGTAGCTGCACCTGGGATTGCTCCCACCCAGCTGTAGGACCTTGCGTTTGGCATAGTTAAATGTCAAGTTAATATCAGCCCTCCTCACAAGTGTGTTAATGTCCCTCTGGATGACATTCTTTCCCTCCATTGTATCAACTGAACCACACAGCTTGTTGCCATTGACAAGCTTGTTGGAGGTATGCTCAATTCCACTGTCCATGTCACCAACAAAGACATTGAACAAGACCGGTCTCAGCAGTGATCCCTGAGTGACACCACTCATTACTGGTCTCCAGCTGGACATTGAGCCTTTGCGCACAACTCTTTGCATGTGGCTATCCAGCCAGTTCTTTATCCACTGAGTGGTCCATCTACTAAATTGATGTCTCTCCAGTTTAGAGACAAGGATGTCATGCCAGGCAGTGTCAAGCGCTTTGAACAATTTTAGCATTTGCTTATCCTGTGTAAATATCATTCAAGGATAAATATGCAAACAATGATGGTCCAGACTCTACCTCCATTAGTATTTCCAAAGATGTACCATTAACTGGGTATTAAATGTGCTAAAATTTATAGCCTACAGTATTCAAGTACAAGTAAAAATCAATTATTGTTTCCCATTAAAGTAGGAGTTATGCACTGTTAAGCAATGTCTCAAATTGACCAAGGTTATTACTGAAAAAAAAAAAAAGGAAAATATTCTAACTCAATATACTCATGAGCCCTCATACAAAAAGCCTTAATAGTCAGTATTTCAAAATGATGTAGCATTACTAATCAATACAGAGGTAGAGAATGACCATCAGATTATATCAGACCTCGGTGTAATGAAAACTAATGAAGTTTATGGTGAAATGACATGTGCTCACACACTTGGAGATAGGCTAAAATAAATGAATTTGCTTCACAATAATATGTAATTAGCTAGAAAATCCCAGACTACATAGACTTTCACTGCAATGCTCAGCTGCTTCTGTACAATGGACTTCATATTGGTCTCTGGTGCTCTCTAACAATTGATAGAGCTTTCAGAGAAATAGCAGAATTTAAAAATGAAGATGGTCACTTAGCACATTCCCAAGCCTCAAGACAGTTCACATGAAGGCTAATTTAAATTAACTTCAGTTAAGATTTGAGATCTGGTAATAAATGCATTGTTAAGATTCAAATATAACAAATATACGACATTTACTCTATCCACTAATTAGGATTAAAAAAAAAAAAAAAAAAAAAAAAGGTCTGTTCATGTAAATCTACTCATGTTATTCTATCAGTTTAAATCTGAATCCCACTTGAGGCAACTGAAAATCTCCCTATGCCTTAGATGGAACAGGATCAGGTTCTTACTTCTGTTTTAAAATTTATTTTTGTCTGGGAGAGATCATTGATATCTATAGTGGTGGCAAAATAAAATTCTATGATTTTACAAATAACTGTCACTTAATTTTAATATACAAAGCCTTTACAAATGTAAAATATTGCATAATACAGCTCCACATACAGATAATTACAGGGCGTTAAGGAAAATCTAGCATTTTCTTGCAAATTGGTGGGTTAAGCTCTCTGTACAAAACATATTTTAAAAATAATTTACTATACTGCCTAAACAAACCTTTTCATGCCTTCCGTTGATCAATGGAAGATGGAAATTCAGAAAAACACATCAATTTTGAGTTCAAGTTAACAAAAGGATCATGCTATTTTAGTGAGCAAATGAAAAAAAGAAATTACAAAAAAGGAATGAAAGTTATTGTAAGAAAAAGATAGTTCTCACTTAGTCTGTAACTACAATATTCTAATACCAGCAAAAGGTAACCTTGCAAAGACTTGCCTTGAGTTACCTGAAAATTCTGGGAATAGCTTATTCTTATCCTAAAGTTTGACTGTTCAATTCAAATGAGGGACAAAAGAGTATGTAGATAGCCTATCCCCAATATCCTATCATAAAGTACAGTGTGGCTATAAGGACTCTTGCTGCACTGACACTCATAATTTCTGACTCTTCAGTGCTTACTTTCTAAAACCATCTTTCTCAAGGCACTGTAAAGACTCTTAAATTGCAGGTGTTAAGGCAATGTTAAGTTCCTGAATTTTGCTAGGTCTGTAGTATAATAATATTAGAAACTCATGTAATTACATAGTTACATAATTACACACTTTTATAAGTGCATAATTGTCATGTAACTGTCCACTGTATTAAGAGTTCTCCTCACTCAAGAGAAAAAAGATCAGAAACTATCTTTTCATAACTGCTTAAAGAAATTAGGTGCTCATTTCTTCAAATCAAATAAATGGCAGACACGTGGGGCTTTTCAGACATTCCCTCCACATACATACTTAAGTGGAACCCCTTCAACACCACTAGCAAGTGCTTAAAAATTATTTTCCCCTTCTTAAAGCAAAGAGTATGTGAGAAGAAGGAAATGCATGCATAGTAATGTTTTATGGTGTGAAATAATTATAAATGCACTTGCTGCTTGTTCAAGAGGGATGAAAAATGTTCTGTTTCATACATTCAGAAGAAAAGAAAATTAAATCTACTTTACAGTGAAATAAGTTTGAACAAAATCATTCAGTCAATCCTATTAAATATTCCAGGCAGAACTAGTCTTTATTTTTTCTCCTGATGTCTCCATAGGCCTGACAGTTCAATGCCAAACACATTGTCCTGGGTTCAATGTGGTAGCTATCTTTATAATACACCATAGCCACACCAGATCACAAGTTAATCCCGCTGCAGAAACCTATGAAGGTAAAATGTCAACATTTCTTTCAAAGCTTTTAATTTAGAAATGCAAAATATTAAGAAGTGTCTACCGGACTAAGCTAATCTGTGATTTTATGATTCTGCTTTTAAAATGTCACAGAGGTGGCATAGTCCAGGCAAGTCACTTTAGCTTCCATCAGCTGAGTTTATTTCTTAGTAGAAATGTTAGATGCAAAATGTAAGAATTATGTGTAAGCAGATAAAAAAAAGATTACAAAAAAAAAAAAGATAGAAATTGTATACTGTTATAGAAGAATCAGCTTATGTCCTGCCCTCACTTAATCTTATTTAATTTCATATTAAGTAATTCAATGTTGCATAATATTTTAAGATTTTACTACATAATACCTAAAGTTTTCTTACCTAAATATGGTGTTGTTAGGAAGGTTTGGAAATCAATATTAGAATTCATAATGGCATTGATATGTGAAAATACTACTCTTAAAAAAACCCAAATAAAATATATTTTAACATGTGCATATGCAAAATGCGAAAATTACATGCATATTGTAAGGTAAATATTACAACAGGGATGTCTGAAAAGTCTAAAAGGAAGAATATGAGGTTTAGAGATTCTTATGAACATGCATAAATGAATTGCACATTTCTATTGCAAACCAAAGAAAATGTTCCATGTGTGCTAAGGAATATCACTTTGGTTTATAATAAATATATAAAACAATACTTCCACACTATTTAGCCCCAGTACCCTAAGGATCAAACATTTTTTCTGGGCCAGATAGTAAATTTCCAGAGCAATACGGCATCAGTGAAGTCCAATCTGTCTTTTACGTTGTCTAAAGCTTTCACTAAATGTCTTGAGAAGCTTTAAGGCGCATCCTCTGATTTTGATAACCTGTTAATTAGGTGCCATCAAGCATCTGCTATCCATGCATCTCATCCTTGCTATTTCTTCTAGTGTTTTCACACACCTAAATTCTCATTCAACCCTTATTCATCTCAGTTAATACCTCTACTACAAATCTCAGCTGAGGAAAGTTGTGCAGGCCTATGTAGGATGGCTTTGTATCAGCTTGGTATAGATCTATCATAACAACGATAACTTGATTTATGATACAACAAAACATACGAGCAAGCATGAACAAATAAAGATGGAATATATAACTTCTTACAGGATATTAAAAGGGTGCATTTACACATATGAATTGAGACAATTGCATGCTCATCCTGCCTTAAGATTCTTATCACAAGATAGGAAGCTTCCAATCCTAAGAGAGGAATGATTCAAATTCCATTAGAAATTTTCTATTGTAATGTTGAACACTGAGTTTAAACTCTTGAGATAAATACCTTTGCTGTGGTCTTGTGGCATTCAATAGGAATAATAGATGGGAATCAAAAATTACCTCCTCAAATGAAAAAAAACAAGGTTTTGGTTTTTATGAGATACAAAATTGAAGATGATCTGATCTGAAATAATTTTAATTTGTGCCTGTTGAGGATCTTAATTGTGATTCATAGAATAATTAATTTGTTAAAAATGTGCAGATTTATTAAGACTTATATACTGACTTAATTGAAATTACAAAAATATAGTTTTAAATCTTAGAGATATTAGTCTCTAACCAGTGTAGCAATCTTAGTTTCTTCAGTGTGACTGAAAGCAGAATCTATCCTGTTAACTTTTATATAAATATTCACATGGCATAAGATAGATGGCATGTATTACCTTGAAACTGCTTCTGTGTCAGCAAAAGGTTATCTAGTTTGTAACCCGCTTTTAGAAATTTCTAAACTAGTTGCAAATACTTCGGGATGAAATTCACAATGCAATTCCAGGTTTACTATTCTTGCTCACAAGCTCCTTTTCCAATATATACCAAAAAGAAAAATAATCGTAAATATTAGATTACTACAAATGCAAATATTATCTATGACCATAAAATAAATTATCAAATCCAATTTTGTAAGAAATACACAGTGTTGCTCTGATGTGACAGTGAATTGTGACAATTAGTATTTTTTTTCATTGAACTGAGAAACTTATGAGATATTCAAAATGTTTCCTCGAAACAAAACTCGAAACTCAGATTTCTTGCTTTCAAGAACTGATTGGTACAGGATGTTTTCATTTGAAAATGCACTTCACTTGTTCTTAGAACTAATCTATGACAAAGTCAAATTACTTATGCCACCCAATACAAAGCAGGCAAACATATCACATGGGGAGAAGTCTGTCTAAGAATTCTCAGGTTCAGATGTACATGCAGGATGCACATGCAGCTTTTGTTTTCATAGATGTTTACAAATTTTTGGCAAAAAAAAAAAGTTGTGGCATGTCTCTGAGAAGGAAGGACTTCCATTTATATTTATTGATGTTTAAAACAGATTTAATCATTGAAATAGACACCTGCAGTTAAATATGAAATATTAATTCAACATAGTTGTAAATAGAATAATACCATTCTCAGTGGTCCTAATTAAAAATAAACCTCATAATCTTCTAACACCACTTCTTATGCTTCACTAAAGTGACTCATTTGAAAAACAGTCCATTTTTATAAAAGCAGCTGAAGCAATTAACTGGTCTCTATTTACCCACTTCTGAAACAAAAAGAAAGATACACTCAACACAGAATATATTACCTCTTTTATTTATTCATTTTAAATTAGCATAGAAGACAGGCTCCTGGCAATCACAGAATTCATGGAAAAATAAAGAAGCAAATCTGCTTACCACTTGCTGTGTTAAAGGAAGCTCAGCTTAATTTTGTGTCTCCATTACTGTCCCCTCAATTCTGCAGGTAAATTACAGCAATCATCACTCTGTAGTTCAGATCAGCCAGACCTGTTCCCAGAAAAAGTACATCACTCTAGAGGGTTCCTTCTGAATGGCCCTAAAATTACTCTTACCCTTGAACTCATCCTGCCATGCTTTCTGTTCTGAAAAAACAGAGGCTTAAGACAGTTGGCATTAATTTGTTAGTCCTATTTTTAGAGATCTACCTATGATTCCAAGGAGTTCTAAGTTAACATCTCCTTGTATTGATCCAAGGATCCAAATTACTGAAAATGAAATTAAGACTTTCTGACAGATTTGGGTTTTTTTTTTCCTTTTTTTCATGCTTAAACATCAAATCCAAATTAACAAAAACATTACAGCACACTGATAGTAGTATGCCACACAGCACGGTGGCCATTTTAATCAGCCAGATGCAAGTTTATGTTTGCCATAAGATACTTAAATCTTTTAAGGCTTCCTATGTTGGTATCTACAGTGGATTGTGTCCCTTGTGTCTTTCAGCAGAGAAAGTGTCCTGATGAATGCAGCTGTAGCGGGTTGGTGGATCAGGTGAAGGTTACAATTTTGGTAGAGCAGCAAGGAACATTTTTCAGACTTGTCATATGTTAGTGTTACTTGTCTTTCAAACTTCTTTAAAATGCAAGTGCTAAAAGGTCCAATACACTGTCCTCTGGACTGAAAACTGAGACATGAACGATTATGAAACAAGTTGAGCTTCATCTAGGCAAGAGAAAGGGAAAGTCATCTTACAGTCAGTATGAACTGAACAGCATGCAGATTTGAGTTTAATTGGTTTATTCTCCTCTAGATGAAGACACATGAAATAACATCCAGTAAGCATCCATGCATGCCATTACTTATGTAGCAATCTTTTCAGCTTCCAGAAGTATTTGGGAACACTGTAGTTCGTGTCTTCGGACTCCTGATGGTTCAGTAGAAAAAACTATTTAAGATAATTAAGTTCTTATTCTTCTTCTTAATGACATATTTTCTCCCCCTGTTCCTGAATGCAGGACCTGTCAGTTGTGTGAAGCAACTGGGCCAGAGGCATGGAGGTTCCCAACATCTTGTGTGACTAGAACTAGGGAATTCATGTTATGAATATGTTAACAGAAAGAAATTCAGGTTTGTGCTAGGTGTAGCTGGACATGAGGGCTGTGCTTGCATCCACATTGACAGCATGTAGTCATTAACTCCCTTGTTGACTGAGGAATGCCCCATCAAGTGATCCAGGATGAAGATGGAGATTTTGTTGGTACGGCATGATGGACTGCTTTTGCTGCTACAACTGTTTGAAATAATAAAACCAGTACAACACAGTTATTAAATAACTAAGCTGAAGTATGCATCCTTCTAGCCTGTGGAAGCCTTATCAAGCTTACTTTCTGCACCTGAAGAAAGGAAAATGCTTTTGAGCAGTGCTTCCTGAACAGCCTAAATCTTTCCCATTTGTGCCATCACCCAGAAAGTCACTCAGATCTGTGCAAGAAGAGTGCCGGGGAGCGGTGGAGAATGATTGCAAACAGTAGTTTTTACAAGGCAGAGTTACAAACCCTTTTTACAAACATTTCATTCTGGTTGGCCTAAAAAGAGAACACTCATTCAGTCTGCCTTCAAATCTTATTACATCCCTCTCTATTAACTTCTAGTGTTTTGAAAACCTTCTTTTTAATGAAAAATTGCATATTTTGTTTAAAGAGGGGCTTTTTAAAAAATATTTTTTTCCAACAGGATGTAGTTCAGCAGTAATTTCTGCAAACTAATTGAAGAAAACTTGGGGATCTGCTTGTCATCACTGCTTCATGCTGAAGAAATTAAAACAGAGACAGAAGTTATGGGCATATTATATAAACAGAAGTGCCAAGAAATAAATTAAATGATCCCCCACTGAGCTTTCTGTAATGCTACTAGGATATAATTGGCACCTATGCCAGCCACGTAGGCACTCATGATGTGGAAGCTGTAGAACGGCATGAGAAAAAACTGCTCTGCTTATGTAGCTTAACTCAAATCAGGATCAAAGTTGTTGATTTTTTTTTAAGAACATATAATTAAATGGCAATCACAGAGCTATACATTCAGGATCAATATCAGCAATATGACATATAAATGACATTACATTCAATAAAGTAATAAACCCTACAAATTTCTAAAGACCCTTCTATAACTGTTTCCAAAAGGTTCTAAATATGCAGAGAGTCATTTACATGCTCACACAGGTCTACCCCCCCTGCTATATGTGCTACAAAGAAACATTTCCTCTCCTGGAGCTGCAGTCTTCCCTTCTAGCACACCCTCTGTGGGAGGTGCGGGTGCCCCAGCTTCATATGCGTCCCAGCCACACCGCACAACCCACTGATCCACATGCTGGTGACAAATACCTCCAAGAGTCACAGCCACATACCCAAAGTAGGTCCCTGTGTGCTTCTGCTATGTTGTCAATCCACAAGCTGGTATCTCACAGTGTTTAGCAGTGAGAGTTGTTTGTGAGGCATAAATATAAGTTTGGAAGGGTTGCTGGAAAAGTGACTTCTTGTGGTGTGAGACCAGGCTTCCTGCTGGCACCCTCTTCTCAATCCTAGGTATAATACTATATGGTATATGTTTCATTCTTAATTTTATGCCTTTTCAAGCTGACTACTTCTTTCATCTAAAGTCTCTTGGCCATGCTCTGGATACTACTTAATTTGGTTGATCATCATCTTAAGCAAACTTTGTTACTGTTAATTAGCTTTTGATCATCATAAGGGTTTGGGCAAGCATTCTCTCAGAGGAGTTGCGGGTATTCTGGACACACACACCGTTGGTATGGTACTCAAGTTCCTCCTGAGTTGTTCAAGTCATGCTGCCAAGAAGGTGTGTATTGGTTTATGTGGCAAAAGTTTTTTTCTTGGGGGGGGGGCAGGCTTCAGGTGTGGCTTCTGTAAGAAGACGCCAGAAGTTTCCCAGCGTTCCGCAGAGCCAGTTCCAGTCAGCTCCAAGATGAACATGACACTGTACAAGGCTGAATGAAAGCTGTTGCTGTCCCTCACCTTCCCTTGGCAGCCCCTTCACAGCTGCCCTATGGAGACAAGCCCATGCTGCAGCAAGTTTTCTGGCAGTGATGCATGCTGGAGCAGTCCATTCCTGAAGGACTGCACCCTGTGGAAAGGACCCTTTCTTGAGCAGTTCTTGAAGAACTGAGCCTGACAGGAGGACCTGCTTGGAGGAGTTTGTAGATGACTGTCTCCTATGGATATGACCCCATGCTTGAGCAGGGGTAGAACATGAGAAGGAAGCAGCAGCAGACAGTTCATGATGAAATGTCCACAACCCCCATTCCCAACCCCCTGCACTGCTCAGGGGTAGGAGGTATAGAAATTTTGAGTGAGGCTGAGCTTAGGAAGAAAACTAGGGGAAAGGTGTTTTTAGATTTGATGTTATTTCTAAATATCCTGCTCCTTTGTTCATAAGTAATAAATTTATTCCCCTGAGCCAAGTCTCTTTTGCTTTTGACAATAATTGGTGAGTGCTCTCCCTGTCTTTATCTCAGTCCATGAGCCTTTCATCATATTTTCTCTCCTTTGTCCATTCAAGAAGGGAGAACGATAAAGGAGCTTGTTGGGCAAGTGACATCCAGCCAAGATCAGCTCAAAACAGAACGTGTGCAAATTGCCACAAACTAGAATATAGAGACGTGGAAACAGTAGAGATTTTACTAATGACTTTTTCAACTTCTTACAAATAGTAGTAAAATCTTTTCAAAAAGTTATTCATCTGAATCATGGACTTTGGAGTTCTTGGTCTGTCAGAACTTCAACAACTTCATTTTACACATGTGAACATTTGGGTGTTAGAATTAACATTTTGTTGATTCTGACACCTTACATCCTTAAAATCAAATAAGAGGTTCCAGTGAACTCAACAGTGGTGTAATCTGGCATTACTTCTGACTTGCATTGAGATATGCTTGAACATATGCAACACAAGAACCATACTGGCGCTTCTTCTTTCATCTGGCATACTGTCTTACTGTATTATTACTGTAGAACATGTAGGTAAACATTTCAGCTGCCAGTAAGGCTAAGATTTTGTGGCTGTGCTCTTAGAACAGACTCTGGTAAGATCATAGATGGCAGCAGGTGGAGGAATTACCATGAATAAAACAGGATCATGCAGCAATAGAGAGAAGCTGAGCAGCTGTGCATAGGTACTCAATACTGTTATTTCACCGCAAGATTAGTTCCATGGGCATCTCGTTGAAATGATTTTAGCTGGCTGGCTGGATTTTCCCCTAGACTTGTCTTATAAGTGATTTTCCTTCCTAGGTACTTTATCACTGCAAATTCGGGATAGTGACTTAGTACAGACTTAAAAATCAGTAACTCTTGTTCAAGAGGAAAAAAAAAATTATATTTGCCTTCCTACTGTAGTAGACTCTAATCTTTCCAAGTTTTCTGTGTTTCTGTATAGTGCATTTTTCTTTTTCTTGTTCTTTCTATTCCCTCTTGTTCTCAGGTGCCTTCATAGAAGACTACAAAGAATCTTTTTTATTTCTGTTTCTCAGAATGTCTGATCAACTGCTATATAAAAATAACCTCTCTGAAGGATAGCCTGGTGGTTACATGGCATATCCTTTGATTTCTGTTAATATCCACATTGTAAAACCCTTGTCAGCAAATTGGATGCTAATAGAAGCAAAGGAAATTCCAAATGTGTGTAGCTAAATTCCTAACAAAGGCAAAGACAGCCAGCAGACTAGAATTAACTTTGGTATGAACTGAAGACTGAGTTTACTGTTTTGCTAGAAACACAGATGCTAGTGCTTCATCATGAGTCCCTTTTACCCAGCGGTGAGAGAGAGTGGGATTCTTGTAAGTAGCAGCAGATGGCACTTCTGACTATTTTAAAATAATCAATATTAACAGATGCAATTGAAAAAACCTGAACTTCAAAAAAAAAAAAAAAAAAAAATCTGGGGAGTTTTGTCAGCTGCTTTTGTCAGACTGTAAGAAACAGTAGCTAAGACTGTTGATTATTTCCAGCAATAAAGTGATCCCTTTGCTCAATTCTAATGCTACAAAAACAGCTATAGAGGAAGGACAAAGAATTCTGGACTTCTTTAAGAAATGTTTTCCTTTGCTTTGCTGTGTCAAGGAGACTAGAACAAAGCTCATATTCAAATTTATTTTGCTCCTCCCCCCGATAGTCCAAATGTGTTATATCAAGGTTTTCGCCAGTAAATATTGTGTCAAAATGTGTTAATCCAATATCCTTTTCCATTTCATGCTGAACTGCATCCACAAGTGTTTCAGAAGATGTCTTTTGTAGAGAGAAATTTAGGAAGAGGGTCCATAGTTCATGAAAATGCTTATGAAAAATTGTAAAGTCTTATATGAGAAGAGGCCTATAAAAGGCTGGAAAAAGAGCGTTAATGAAACAACATGAGGCAAGCAGGGGTGAGAAATCAAGCCAAAATTTTCATTTAAGATAAGTAACGCATTTTTAATCCGAACTTCAGGTCATGTTAGTATTACTTCTGTCTTATTTTAATCAGTCACCTGCAGTATATGTCATCCCAGGTACTATAAAGCTATTCTGCCCAAGATCAGTCTAGGGAACATGGCGGGGCTTTAAGAGTTAGTTGCTCCTGTCTTGCTTAATTAGGTGTGTAAAGAAGAACTGATAGCTTGTTAATACATGACTGAGAGTATGTGCTTTTCTTCTAGCTTACTCACTTCTACAGAATAACAAACGCTGGGCCTCAGAAACCACAGGTCAGATCTTGTAATGTATGTCTACATATACTTGACTGAGGGAAAACAGCATGGAGAGCTCTGTCAGGAGTATAAACAAGCATTTAATGTTCCATTAGTCTCCTTGATTTTATTCTCACTTTCTCCAAGAGAAACAGACTTTGATACTATACCTGTACTGACTTACAGCCCATTATACAGAGAAACCCGAGAAATAAATTTGCAGGCATTCACACATCCCTCAAACCATTCAGCTTAGAGATGCTTTACTTGGTGTAAATTCTTCCTTGCAGAATCCATTTAATTGACAAGTCTACTGAAGGTAAAAGCACATGAGAAATTTAAGGTGTACAGTCTGAAAGCAAGAGGGAGTGTTGAAGGTCTTTGGTGTCATAGTAGAGGCAAGCAGTCCTTCAAGCTGTGTGCCAGAGCTATTCATCATGAGCTACCCAGAAACAGTAGCACCATGCAACACAATAGATACACATACCCTACAGCTGGCAATTTGGAAGCCCTGAGTGTGCATGAAGCACCATGTGATAGTTTAGCTTACGGTTAACCACCTCATCATTGACATGAGCATGATATGCTCACTTTCTCATACTATTAAGTGAGACATACTCTGGTTTCTTTCAACAGCAGTAAAAAAGTAGTAATGTATGTTTGTACTGGTGATGGTTACATTAAGACTTCTAACTCTTCAGAAAGAGAAAATCGGGAAATGAATTGAGTGCCACAAAGTCTGATGAGTTTTCATCTGAAATGTTTGCACGAAAAAGGGCCTTTGTTCCTCATGGAAATCCGAATCATAAAACCCTGAGAATTCATATAAACCCTTTTCAGAAAGGCTGGGAGAAATAAGAAGCTAATAAATGAAATAAAGAATCCATGTAAAATTTCTCACATATCAAAATAGTAAAAGCTTTAAAAATAACTTAAAAAAACCCCTATCTATTTCCTCTCAGCCTCCTTTATCTGTAACAGAAACAATTCAGAACCCACATTATTTGGCAAACAAATTTCAATATTAACTATTTAAATATTTCCTCTTAAAAAGAAAAAAAAAATCGTTCTGTACGAATTCTTTATTTAATATTAACATTTTATTATTACATTTTATTATTATTACAATGTGTGCAAATGTTCACCTTGAATATCTGCCTTTTTAGAAAGCTACTTCTTTTCCTTGCTATACGAAAGTGCATGGAAACATCAGCACCTTTTTACCTATACTGTAAATTGTCAAAAAATTCCCCTGTATTCCCAATGCATACTCACAAGAAAATATTTGTTCATGGCTATGGTACCACAGGTTCAGTAAAAATTCCCATGTTTCTAGTAAACACTGTATTAGGGTTACTCCACACAGAAGCATGGGTAGATTTTGCATTAAATGCTTACTTTTCAAAAACTATTTTATCTTCTACTTTAGTAATATGCCATATTCTGTTGCTCAGCAAAAATTATGGTATAGTGATATATTTGAAAAAACAAAGAAAGCAGTGGCTCTATTTTTATCTGAATGCTTCATATACTATCTGAAATACTGAAAATAACTGAAAATTTAAAATTTCTAAATTAAACCTATCTATTTCTTGGTCTTCTACAGAAGCTAGATCTGCTAAAATATTAAGCTGTCTTGCATACAAATGTTTGTTGTGTGCTGTCTTTCTTTAGCTCATAATATCAGTCTCCAGTGAGAAGAATCAATCTAAATGATGTCTTACAGAACATTTTGCCTGACCGAACTACAGCATATACATGCAGATCAATACTCACGTTTTTCTTTCCTCATAACTTTGTTAGGATAGTAAATTTTAAAATACAAAACCAGTATTTTTTCATTTTTGAATCTAAATAATTATTTGCCTAAAAACTGCATCCTGAAGAGACTATGCTGTCTAAAAATTCCTTTGTGCATGAATTTGCAAACTGAGTACATATTTTACCACAGTGCCTCTCTTGCACAGTGAAACTCATCAGTAAACAGAATCTTCACATAAAAATTAGCATAAGTCTCACAATATAGAGACTTTGTCAGATGTGTCAGCCAGGAAAGAAGCAATGTTGGTCTGGTTATTCACAAACAAAGAAAACCTGCTTTATAATACCTCAGTAAATGATAGCCTTGGCTACACAGATCATAATATAGTGAAGTTTGAGGTACAGCTGAGTGTGCTGAAGGTTAGTGCTAAGACTAAGGTTTTCAGGAGATTCCCCTTTATTTCATTCATAAAGTCATGCCCAAGACAAAGAGTGCCATAACCCTGAAAATATATTTAATTGGACAACTACATCTGTCTAAATTCTGCTACCAAACAAGGTCAAACACCAGTATTTAAATCACTCAGAATAACAAACGCAACATTTTTCCCAAACACAACTTTTGTCAGCTTTAAGAAATGTTTTCCTCTTCCCTATTCCAATCTTCCTACTGTCAAACTTCACATCTCTGTGGGATATGTTGCCAGTGAAAGGAGCACTACTTTGTCTCCTAGTTCTGCATATGTTGCAGTATTAAGGGTGACAGAAGCAGGAGACATTTGTAGTGAGCATTTCTAGTGACAGCCTTTCCAAATCTCTGCAGCCTTCTAGTTCTACACATGCAAACTATAACCCTGATTCTGACTGCTGAGTTGGAATACAGATGATAGTTAGTGGAAGACTTCTCCAGCAACAGCTGAATATTTATTCGGCAGTGGAAACTGCAGCTTTGGCAGGGAAACATTATTTGCCATTGATTTAGGTAGAATTATAGAATCATAGAAGAGTTAGGGTTGGAAAGGACCTTAAGATCATCTAGTTCCAACCCCCCTGCCGTGAGCAGGGACACCTTGCACTAAACCATGTCACCCAAGGCTATATCCAACCCGGCCTTCAACACCGCCACAGACGGAGCATTCACAACTTCCCTGGGCAACCCTTTACAGTGTCTCACCACCCTTTCAGTAAAGAATTTCTTCCTCATGTCCAATCTAAACTTTCCCTGTTTAAGTTTGAACCTCTTACCCCTTGTCCTATCACTATAGTCACTCATGAAGGGTCCCTCCTCAGCATCCCTATAGGCCCCCTTCAGATATTGGAAGGCTGCCATGAGGTCTCCAGGCTGAACAGCCCCAAATTTCTCACCCTACCTCATACAGTAGAAACATAATTTCATCTTTAAAGTGAAAATTTTTATGCACAGTTTAATAGCTGAAGGTCCTAATTTTGACCAGTGAGTAGTGAAATCTCGAGACTTTAGACTTAATAGTCTTGTGTCTCTCTCCTACCCTGTTAGCATACATTAACATCTATTGATACATAAATAGATCTCACTTATTAAAATACTGCTTTATGATCTTATGGCATACATTTCATTTTTGCAGCAGATGGTACTTCTTGTTACTGATGCTGATCACATATGTTTTTTAGCAGAAAGTGCAATACTATCAATATAACAACAAATTTAATATGTGAAAATAAAATGATTTCCTGCATTTTGCATAGGGATGTTAAAGTCCTGGGAGACCTGGCTTTGTCTGACAATGTGCAAGCTCAGATACATATTTTTTAGTTATACTGCCAAAAACATTTTATTGCGGCTTTCATCTTAAAATCACAACTTTTTTCTGCCATGCCTTTGCAAAGGCAAGCTGTCAGAGACCAGAGATAATAATTCTGGGACTTCCACCTTTTCTTCCTAATCTTCCCCACCCCTCAAACGACATGTTTATTCTATAAATCTAACAAAAGACAAAGCTTTTCTTTTTCCATTTACATGGGCTGTATTTCAAGTGGACATAAGGCTTCTCACTGGCTTAACCATAAATCTGTCTTTTGTGATCTGCACCTACATGTAGGTATTTCAAACTTACATGGAAGAGAAAGTTATAAACCATAACTTCAGAAAAGGCAGAAGAAAACAATTTCTGTTTTAATGCAAAATGGCAAGACAGATCAAGAGAATCAATCAACTTTAGCTGTAAAAACTTAAGGTAAGTGACAGTACTCTCAGATGCCAGAGATCACCTGTTGTAACTTAAATATCTCCTAACTACTACTTCCTCTGCTGGTAGATGAAGAGTGTGTTTTGGAGCCTTAGAGTTTCAAGGAGCGGCCTGACCCTGTGACTCAAGGCAAGCTCAAGAAATGTGACTCTCATGATATTCAACAAAGCCAACGGCAAGGTCCTGTACCTAGGCTGGCACAACCCCCACTACCAATGCAGGCTGGGGGATGAAGGCATTGAGATCACATCTGTGGAGGACTTGGGGGTACTGCTAGAAGAAAAGCTACATGAGTCAGTAGTGTGTGCTCACAGGCAAGAGAGCTGAGTATATCCTTGGCTGCATCAAAGGAAACGTGGCCAGCAGTTCCAGGGAGGTGATTCTGCCCTCTTCTCTGCTGTTGTGAGACCCTAGCTGGTGTGCTGCATCTAACTCTGGAGTCTGCAGTACAGGAAAGACATGGACCTGTTGGAGCAGGTCTAGAGGGGGGCCGCAGAGATGATCAGAAGTATTGAACACCTATGAGTACAGGCTGAGAGAGTTCAGGTTGTTCAGAATGGATAAACAAAACTCCAGGGAGGCATTATTGTGGCCTTTCAATATTTCAAGAGAACTTATAGGAAAGGTGGGCCTGTTTAGTAGGGCCTGTTCCAACAGGACAAGGGATAAAGGTTTTAAATTAAAAGAGAATAGATTCAGCCTATATGTAAGGAGGAGAATTTTATGATGAGGGTGCTGAATGCCAGAGAGGGACTCTTCAGCAGGGACTGTAGTGGTAGGAAAAGGAATAATGGGTTTAAACTTAAACAGAGGAAGTTTAAGTTAGATAGAAGGAAAAATTTCTTTACTGTGAAGGTGGTGAAGCACTGAAACAGGTTGCCCAAAGAAGTTGCAGTGTTCAAGGCAAGGTTGGTCAGAACCTCAGGTCACATAGATTAGTGTGAGGGGTTTCTGTCCATGGCAGGAGGAGTTGGAACTAGATGATCTTCAGGTCCTTTCCAACCCTAAACATTCTATGATTCTATTGGGAAACACTGGAACAAGCTGCCCAGAGAGGAGGCCGATGCCCCACCCCTGCAAACATTCAAGTTCAGTTGAATTGTGAGCCAGCTCTGTCCAGATAAACTCCACCAGAGGAAGACAGCAATTACCATTATGTATCCTCAAAGTGCTTTTTAATACTCAAAATGGGAAGCTTTTATTCCATCCTTTTTCCTTAATTCCAGTTGCTGATCGTGGATTAGAAATTGTAAAACCTGAGAATAAAACAAAGAAAGTACTTTATTTGGGAATTAATTCATCTTAAATGATGGCAGATCTTTACCTCTTCCCCTCTCAAAATCTCTAATGGGTCTGAGCTTTTCTAAATAAAAAAACTTGAATTTTCTTTTTCATTGAAATAGTCTTGCTATATGCAGCAGCAGCTAGAGAAAAGTAGTCTAGATAATTAAGATGCTTTCCTTTGGGACTAAATCTGTGCCACAAGTCTTTGCAGAAATTTCCTTCTGTATCCCATCCTATCAAGTTCAACTATTTTCCCTCCATCACCCCTTCATTAACTTTTACTGCAAGGGTACCTTTTTAAAATGGGTTCTAAAATTTTTGTTAGGGATGGGTTTCAGATTATGCCACACGCATGCTTCATATCACCATCACTAAAGCTGAATTAAATCCATTCTAAAGAAGACAAATCACTTTTTTAACCTGTTAGCCTGGGTAGGTTACCTTCAAGATGGGAAGATAAGTTTGTTTATTTTCCTGAAGTTCTTTCATTGGCATAGTTTGGCTATGATCAGTTTGCTAAGTACTCTTTTGAGTTGATGCACAATCTTTTTTATTTTTGCAGCATGTGACAACTATTTGCTCATGTTCTAATTCTATCCAAATTACTTCAGGCTACCAATCTCTACGTCCATTTAAGCTTTTACATTTCCTTTTTTTTCCAATGGTAATCTGAGTACCTTCTGTCCCATTTTTTATTCTTTTTTAAACTTTTCCATCTTTATATACCCTTCATATTATATCCTAAAAAGAAAAACTCAGAATACGCCAAATGAGGCTTTACTATTGCTCTGTATTTAACTTCTGATTTATATTTATCACTTCTAGAGACATAATGCATGCTAAGATGTGCCAAGACTCTGTTTACCTTCTTGCTGCTACCAGACATTGCGCAGATGGCTAATGCATTATCCTTAATCACTCTCAGTTCTTGCTACTGCTCTGTTTTGTAGCTGAGTATTCTTATTTCTGCTGTAAAATTTGCATTATGTGGTTCTGGTCTCCATCTCTACTTTTCCTTACACAAGGCATAATCGTATCCTATTGAATCAGACTGGAATGCAAGACCATGGCATAGAAATGCTTTACAGGATGGTTGCAATCTTAGAACTGCAAGAAAAAAATGCAAATGTTGTTTCTGCATTTTATATTCTCTCCATCCTTCCCCCAGCTTTTTCTTTTCATTGAGGGAAATATAATACTCAGAAATCAAGTAACTAGAGATGTTTGGAAACATATACTACATGGATATTTTATAGCAAATAATAGGCCTTATTAAGACCAAGTACTACCAGAGGCCAGAAGCCCCCAGTATATTTTCAAGTGCAAAAACTAGCCGACAGGATGTGCTGAATAAAAAAAAGCCCTTCTGGAGTGCCTGTGTTTGTGCCCAGTATCGCATTCTGTGTCCTGTACAGTTTGATATTACATTTCTATACACAGAAGCTACCATAAAATCTTTGCTCTCCTCCTCACTACATATTTTCTTACATAGGAGGGAATCAACCATGGTTTTAAGTAACCCAAGCTCTCTGAATACTGTGCTAACGAGCCCTGTGAGCACCAGTAGCCACTGTGGCCATGACAGAACTAAGTGACTGTTTGCTATTTGTGTGACTAAAATAATTCTAAAATTACAGCTCCCAAATTGCTTATCAACATGGTTTTAGTTGCTCTGACTGAATGGGTAGACAGGAAGCAAGAGCATCTCAAACACAAAAAGAATAAATGAATCTTCCTGTTTGAATTGCAGCCTGCTAATTTGTACTTCCCTTTCTGAAGCACCAACATAACCACAAGAAATCTCCATTTCCACTTGAGTTCAGAAGGAAGAAAACAAATCATTTAGGAACAGCATGTGAATTGCCTGAGCTGTTAGGTCACATAAAGTGCTCTGTTTGCAAAACGTACATTTAGAACCTCATTACTTCAAATGAGTTCCACCTGCACTCCATTATCACAGCTTTTTTGCTGTTTTTCTTGCTTTCTTTTTTTCTGTTTAAGTGTAGGAAAATTTCACCTTATCTAGAGTCAAGTGTGTGAAACTGTAGGGAACAGTGTTAGATGGGCAAGCTTAAATTAAGCTTTAACTTGGTGGATGAAACGTAATTGAGGGCAGAAAAGCTGTACATAAAATGCTGCTTCATTATAAGTAATAGGGTTAAAGGAATATTTGTGGTCTGTCTCCTGATCTTGATCAGGTCTTAGGCTATATGGACTTTCGTAAGTGGAATGTATTATTCAAGTTTATGCCAGGAAACAAACCCACTTTATTTTATGAGAAACTGATTCCTTTCCTTTGATTCCTTAAATAAGGCAAAGGACAGTGAACAGAGACACTAAAGATAAGGGCAGGAAACCCAAGAGGCAAGTATGATTCCTTCTTTGAGCAAGTGATTTTTATCCTAGGAATTTTGAAATACAGAGGGTTGGTATTTTGAATTTAAACAAATAGCTAATTAACAAAAATTGTCAGTTATTCTCTCATTCCACCTAATTTTCCAAACACTTGTGAAGATGTTTAAAACACAGTTGTGAAAGGCTGAAAGCATTTTCATTATGCCCGGTCCTCTGATTCTGTTTTCCAACCAGATTTTCTTCCAACCAGCTACCTAGATCTAAAGAACTGTTTTAACATACTACGTGGAGAATATTCTTGTCTTTCAAATTTCCACTTATTTTTTTGCCCTTAAGAACTTTGTCCTTTCATTTGGCCTTGTCTATTGCAGAGTTTTAGTGCCACTTATTCATACCTGTTTACAAAAAGATCATACTATTTTCATTAAAAAGTCAGTCATGACAGTCTCTATGGGTTCTCAGCAGCATCTATACGTTGCAAGACTGAAGTATTACTTCTTCTGGAGAGTTTTTTAATGCATTATAGTGTCTTCTATATAGCTTTTCAGGAAATGCCTTGTGGTATTTTGGCATTCCACTGAAGCCATCAGAACAAATTTCCATTTCATATCCCACGTCAAGGTCATTCATTTCCTTTGAAAAACTATCCCATACAACCCTTCTAGCTAGGTACGAAGCACTGTAGCCTGAAAAAGAAAAAAAATTCCTAATTTTGTTCAACGCTAAATGAAACCAAGGTCTCATGGTGGTGGTTAAAGGGAAAAGTAAATACTTAACAGACTAGTAATCTGGCCACACAAATGAGATCCATGTCTCTTCTACAGGCATTGGCTGCTTTTGATTCTTAGCGAAATTATTTGAACCGTTTTCCTTAAACCTGGAGTCACACCCAATTTTTAGAACCTATCAGTGTAGAAGAAATGAAATTGTTGTTCATCCAAACACAGCTTTCCCTATACTTTACTAATAAGATTTATAACTTATTCTGTCTCGATCACTTATATTACATATGCAGAAATTCATTAGTACATGTTAGCTTTCAACCTGCCAATCAATGCAGATTATACCAAATTATATATGGTGGTTTATATATTTGAATTATTGTCATTATCTAATGAAAAAATATTCTGCTTCAAAGCTGAGGGGACCCATGGCATATAGTAATAGAAAAAGAGAGAAAGAGTTTATTAAATTTGACACCTAATCTTTCCATCAAGCTTATAAAAATTCAGTAGTGGCCTAGAGCATTAAAAGAAGTGCCACTGCAAGATGCAGTGTTCTGAGCCATTGCTGTAAAAATACTGTTTTAATAAAAGTGGTGAGGAGCTAAATAGTTCTTATTTATTTTGCTATACAATCATGTTGCACTTATGCATATAAAGCATTGTCCTAAGTCTGGGAAGATGTTTAAAGTAAGTACTTCACCAAAAAGCAAGAGGCTGCTCCTGTGGTATTTAGCATTGTTTTATTGATTTAAAACACTGTAACAATAAAAGATACAACCTTGCAAAGTGCCAATATCATTAGCCTCCTAACAGCACCTCAGTTGCTTAATTGCTATACAAAGTTGTGGTGGTTTAAGCCCAACCTGTAACTCAGAACCACTCAGCTCCTCTCTCACTCCCATCCCCCTTCTTCCTCCCCCTGCTCCTGAAGGATGAGGTGGAGAATTGAGAGAATGTAACTCCCGTGGGTTGAGATAAGAACAGTCCACTAACTAAAGTATAACACAAACCACTGCTGCTACCACCAATAATAATAATGATAAGGGAAATAACAAGGGAAGGGAATACAACCACTCACCACCCTTCAACTGATATCCTGCCTGAACTGAGCCCTTCCGGGTAACTCCCCCCAGTTTATATAGTGGGCATGACATGCTGTGGTATGGAATACCTCTTTGGCTAGTTTGGGTCAGGCTTCCCCTCCTTCCTGGTAGAGCATGAGAGTGAGAAAGTCCTTGATCAGAGTAAACATTACTTAGCAACCACTAAAAACAGGTGTTATCATCACTTTTCCCAGGCCGAAAGTCAAAAACACAGCGCTGCAGCAGCTACTACAAAAGAAAAAAAATGACTGCTACTGCTGAACCCAGGTCAAAAGTACAAGAATACCACATAATCAGATCATCTAGTCAAAGGTTCTAGAAATACTCTTAACATTAAGAAAACTCCATGGTTATGAATTCCTCTCTGAAATAATATAGTTGTGGAGAACAAAAATGTAACCTAGACCCTATTTCTCTTAAATCAGGTTGTCTATTGTAATTTCTAGCATGGTATTATTCTTGCATGATAAGCATAATCACAGCAGTTCCTGTAGTTTAGCCTGGATGAATTACCTGTCAGGAAAGGAAAAATGCAGGTTGCCTGGGCTGTGATCTGTACTGCTTTTCAAAGGCCTCTATTGCTCTAAGGTTCCATCTGAAGGGCAGTCCTAGGGAGCGTGTTCCCATCTTGAATCTCAGAATGCTGATGAAACCTTAACAATCAGAACGTTGTTTTATACATAAAGAAAAACTGCATAGATGACACTAAGTTCTGGGTTTAGCCACATGAGTCTTTTAACTGCCTAAGAGCCCAAATTTTCTACTTGCTTCAGAAAACCTTATTAATAATGCAATGAAAACATTATGTAGGAAAAGATGTTCTAGTAACTACTGTTTAACGCTATACATAGCCTTCCAGTATTCCATTGTGTCCCAAGGCTGATAGTTCCAGTATTCCTAAAGGGTTCAGGAAGGGGAGGTTTAGCATGTGAAATTATGCTGAGACATATTTTGGAATTTTTATGATGCCTATAGTGAGCATTTCATTCTCCTCAGTCTTTGGGGTCTGCCTGAGGCTTTTAATAGTAATGGTTGGGTTTTTGTTTTTTTTTTTTAACTAGTAATGTTAAAAATTGTATCTATTGGATTATCAACTGGTAAATAACTATCTAGTTTCAATACATAACTTCTGTGAAAAGCTGAGGTTTTACCATACTGTTCAGCACACTCATCCCATGCTAATCTAAATGCCTTGATGAATTTAAATTGGTGTGTTTTTCAAGATTTTTATTGTAGTACCTCAAGTTGGCCAGATGCTTAGTTGGTTTAATCCATGTACTTCTGTCAATGTCAATTAATCTGACTTAATGACAGTGTAAGACTGTATCCACTACACTTTTATTAACCTGTGATCAAGAAAAGACCTCAATTATTTTTGCTGAGAATGGAGAAAAGTAATTAATTTCAAAGATTTTTGTATTTTAAACTGTGGCTCTCTTATTTTCTTCCCTCTTCATGGCTGAATTTTATGAGATGCTGGATCTGTCAGCTGAAATGACAAATTTCTAACTAAATTTCTGTTAGTTCCTTGAGATAGATGATTGTATAAAATACTGCATGTAACTACACAAATTACAGATTTAGTCAGTTTGACTGCTATGATTTGCCCATTCTATTTTCTTTTCTAACATTCCTGTAGCATGTATGCCCTATATATTAATTTTCATAACCTTTAACAATTATTGCAGAACTTTAAGTTGACATCTGATAATCTTTTTACATAGATTACTTATAAAATGCTTAATTTGAATTAAAAATTTGCACTTTTTATCAGTTTACAAATAAATTGGATTTTTAAAACAAGTAAACAACTGCTTTTTACATGGAACTGTGAATATCAGATATAAAAACTTAGGTGACTTTGTCCATTGTACTCAGTGAAAGTGTCTTCCTGGTAGTAGCTGAAGTAGAAGGTTGCAACACAAAGACATGTTTTAGCCTCGATTCCACAAAGAGGTCCCATTAATTCTAAAGCTGCTACCATGAAAGGAAAGTCCAATGAATACACAATTGTGTGAGTCAAAGACTTAACTGTAGTGCCTGGAACAAGGGATTTGTTTATCTTATGGTTTTAATACTTCCTTTGAGAAACTATAACAAATTAACTAGTTGCTTTCTTATTCTCTTAATACTGACATTAACAGGTCTATACAGATATATACAGATCTACCTGGTTTAGAAAAGCAGCAAAAATATTTCAGATCAGAAGGGAAATCTGAAGGGTTACACTTTTGTTGAAGATGGAGACAAGACACCTATTGCAAAAGAACTATTATTGCTTGTAACACTTTCACTTATTTTCCTTTATAGTTCTGGTGTCCTCAACATAAAAAGAACATGGAACTGTTGGAACAAGTCCAGAAGAGGGCCACGAGGATGATCAGGGGACTGAAGTACCTCCCCTATCAAGATAGGATGATAGAGTTGGGGCTGTTCAGCCTGGAGAAGAGAAGGCTGTGTGGAGACCTCATGGCAGCCTTCCAATATCTGAAGGGGGCCAATAGGGACGCTGTGGAGGAACTCTTCATTAGAGACTGTAGTGATAGGACAAGGGGTAACAGGTTTAAACTTAAACAGGAGAAGTTTAGATTGGATCTGAGGAAGAAATTCTTTACTGAAAGGGTGGTGAGACACTGTAATGGGTTGCCCAGGAAAGTTCTGAATGCTCCGTCTGTGGTGGTGTTGAAGGCCGGGTTGGACATAGCCTTGGGTGACATGGTTTAGTGGGAGGTGTCCCTGCCAGGGAGGGGTGGAACCAGATGATCTTAAGGTCCTTTCCAACCCTAATTATTCTATGATTCAATGATTTTCTATCCAGCTGGCTCCCCATAAGAAGTCTCAGTTTCTACTCTGCTGTCCCATTTACCCCAGAGCAACTAATCCTAATGAACAACCTACTCATGGCAGAAATGTTAGGACAAGAAACATGAGAAAAATTATCATAAGCTCATTCAAGATGGGCAGATGGCTCTTACAGTATAGCACAGGGAATACTACAAGATTACTGCAGGGTATTATTTGTCAAGTTATACCAA
Source organism: Forpus xanthops (assembly GCA_032466535.1). NCBI lineage: Eukaryota > Metazoa > Chordata > Aves > Psittaciformes > Psittacidae > Forpus > Forpus xanthops. The sequence goes on along the minus strand of JASSUY010030917.1, from coordinate 40,190 downwards.
TAAAGAGGAGAAAAAATAGGTGCAATGTTGAAATAGATCCAAACAACTACTTTGAAAAATATATTTATATTAGAAATAGCACTGTGGCTTTAACCTTATTGAAGTTCAGTGCAATGTAATGTACAGACGCTCTTAAATGTTCTAAACTCTGGGCTACAAAACTGTCTAAAGCAAACCCAAAAGAATGAAGAACATGAGTAACAGTATGCTTATATGCTTTTACTTAAGGATCAAATCCTTTCTGGATGGAGAGTTGGAGTGGCTAAAAAGTTTCCATAACTTCTAGAAAATTTCTCTGCAACTAGAGAGATGATATTGTTGTTAAAAATAGGGCTTTGGAGAACATATTTATACAAAAAGTACAGGGAGTAAAATAAAAATGATAGCTGTCATGGTAACTCTTGTCATTTTGGTTTGTTTCTTGTTGCTTTTTTTTTTTTTTTTTTTTCCAGAGTCTCATCTCCTTACTGTCAGTGTTGCCTGCCTGCTGTTCCCTGTCTGCTGTTCATTGTCTCCTGCCTTGCACAGAGAACTCTTTTGTCAAATCCTACCAGAAGAAATCTGGATATAACTGATTCAAGTCTGAGTCAGGTGAGGGCAAACTGTACCCCACAATCCAGGAAGCCACCACACTCACAATGACTACACACGTCTTGGTGCCATATTTCAGCCATATTCCATTAGCTCACATACTCGCTGAGTATCATGCTATTCAGTCATTCTCAGTAACTGTGACATTGGCCTCTTACAGCACCAGGTACTCTGAAATGGGAAATCTCAAAATAACGGGACATTATAACCAAAGCTGGGATTCAAGGGAACTTTAAATAAAAAGTATGGACCACACACTCACGAAGCAACAAATTTTTGGCAGTGCAAATGAGACACTTAATGGATCCACAAAGACAAGTAAGCAAGACACGCTATTAATCTCTGGTCATATCACAATGTGGAATATTACTGAAACAGATTCTTAAAGACTGACACTTGTTCCAGAGAGGAGCTGCATTCTGGATTGTGTTTGATCCAATCCAGTGACAAAAAACCAAACCAAAACCAAAAAGCATAACAAAACAACAGAAAGCAGAGTAAAGAACAAAAATTATAACCATCTGACTCACAGGTTTTTCTCTCTAAAGATTTTTGCATATGTTGCGTATTGTATACACTTAGTAAAATTCTGGAAAGCACAAAGTAGATAAACATGCAGAAACCCTTTCTGTGAATTGCAGTGTTCTTTCAGAGCATCAGACTGTTTCTAGCTATTAGATAGCCATTAGTATCAATAGACTTTTTAATGAAACAGTGCTAGTTTTAAGTTTCCTTTGTGGAAAACAGCTTAGCACATCTCTGAACAGCCCCTATAAAGTCCCTAAAGCTCTGCACCTAAGACTGTATTATAATTTCTGTACAGTATACTGCTAACCCTAAAGTAAATCCTCCACTTAATCCAAACCTAGAAATTAGGAAGACTGTATGCTAGCTGTTATACAACATAGAAAGGCAGCAAAGACTTTTTGATTGATTGCAAAAAAGCCAGAAGTAAATCAAGCACAGACAAAAGTGTCAGCAAGCTGGGATTTGTCTGTGGATTCTTACATATACAGTGCACTGAGAAAAGTTTTTGTAAAGAAGAATACACATAAATCTATTCTGATGAACATGCATTATTATTCCTAGAGAAAAAAAAAAAAAAGGTAACAGATGTGTAGAAAACCAAAAAATAGGGGAGATTTGTTATTGGTTGGTGGCATTTGTCAGAGTTTCAAAAATTAGGTTTTTCTGATCAGTCTGTGCTTACTGTGCCTCCCAGGGCTGAAATTTCTGATGGGCAGGTACTTTCATACCATTCATGCTGAGGTCTAGATTCAATGAACAGATGCTCTTGCTCCTTTTTATGCTCTAATGAAATAAGGGATTAGCATTTGTTTAACATGAACCTGGTCATCATTATCACTTTTGTTTTCACCATGGAACAATCTGTACCTCTCAAACTGGAATCCTTATTAATAAAATTTAACCAAGAGACTCAGTGTGTGAGCTGCTGTTAGTCCACAGCTCTAACTTGTCTAAAGTAACCTTACCTCTCACTGAAACATGCATGGTAAGGCTTTTGGGTACTTAACAGTAAATAATTCTACAGATCCTTTCTGGTTGCACTACACCTTTTGTCAATACAGATAGATGTAGGACTCTCCAACCCTAAATGGAGCACTAGTCTAGGATTCAGGTATCTCCAATCCGTAAGTCCAACAATGTCTACTAGAAGGATGTTGGAAGAGAAGTTTAATGCCTTTGCTGGCCACTGTCTGTCCATTGCCAGCATTATTTTAATTTATATAACTGAAAGCAGTGTGTACTGCATCTCTAAATCTTGAGCCTGCACTTGAAGCTCAGAAGTATTTGCCATTTTGCTGTTTTGTTTGGATCCAGGTTGCCATAGAGAATTATGGCCAAGGCCCCTCAAATGGAGAGAAGCAGCACCACATGCCATTTGAGAATTGTTGTACTGAACAAAGCTTGTGCTCTTCTGAGTCTAAACTCGGTGTCAAGACAGTGACCATGCCGTCTTTCCCTTGGACCAACAGTTACCAAAGTAGAAATCATACTTTTGGAAGTGTGACTGCAAATGCTACTATGAATCCAGCCACAAAGACAATTTGAGAACTGCTGACTTAAATGTTGCCCGATGTCCCATTTACATGAAATGTGAAAAATGTAAATTAATATAGGCACAACTGCAATGATTCCAAACTCCTAAAGGGTAGTCTCCTTACTGTAAAGGAAACTTGTTAAGGTCAAAGAACATTTTTCCAATTTTTATTGCCAATGTATACCAAAGCAGACAAAGTCCACTGTGTGAGTACAAGGCTCTGTACTTTTCTCCTCTCTTTTGAAACCTTTATTTGTTGCTAGTGCTTTTTTTTGGTTGGTTGGTTGGGGTTTTTTGTGTTTTATTTATTTTTTTTTTAAAAAAGGAGTAAAAATTATTCTCCAGTCTGAAATTAAAAGTCTCAATTACTACTTCCCTTAAACCCCCAAACTACCCAAAGTGCTCTGATTTTCATGTTATGTACTCTGGTGCATGTTCCTCCTCTCAAAGCAGACTGTGAAATAAACTTGAGGTTGCTTTGCATCCTTTTCAGTATAATATGCTGCAATATGTTTGTACAGTTTTACTCTTTGCCTTCTGTGTATTTGGTCCTTTATCCTTATAGTAAAGGACTTGTTATTTCCTTGTAGTTTCATTGTACTTTGACACTGGACAGAAATTATCTTGTATTCTTATGCTGACCTTTCTTTCATAAGGATTTCAGAATAGAGACAAATTAACAAAGCTGATAAAGTCCTATGGAAAAATCTGTTATGCCTCCTGTAGTCATAGCTAAAAAAACTGGCATACAAAGAAGAGAGCCTCTTCTTTCTTGACTTTATACTTCGTTCAATGCCTACAGTGACAACTTACGGAATGTGTTTGCCAATTTTTCTTTTCCTCCCAATTTAATTTTTAAAATAAACTTAAATGACTCTCATTTTGGCCATGGCTCAGGAAAGCACTCAGGCATATTTTTATTTCACTTCAGGACAGCGTATAAGCACCTGAGCAAAAATAATCACGCAGGTAAGGGCTACAAGAAGCATTAGGTAAACTCAAGATCTGAACTGAAAGAGGGTGCACTCATATAGTCTTAAAATCATCCAGAAAGTCAATTCCTCTTCTGTTTTTCTATTTCCTCAAGGAAAAGACATAGACAAAGCTGCCTGCCAGCGCTGGTAGTGCCACTGTGAAAATATATTTATGAAAGGGCAAAAATTCTGGACAAGCAGAGGAGTGAGGGGAAAACAGTGGGAAAGACAGCCTGGCAGACACCAAGGTCAGTGAAGAGGAGAGCAAGGAGATGCTCTGGGAGGCATAGCAGAGATTCCCTTGCTGTCTGTGGAGAAGACTACGGTGAACGGGGGAAATGTATGAGGAGTAAGGAGCAGCAGAGAGCAGCTGTTATGGACTGACCACAACTCTCATAGTTCATCCTCCTGTGTTGCTCAGGGGTGGGGAAGGAGATAGAGGAGTTGGGAATAAACAAGTGAAGTTGAGTCTGTGGAAAAGCAGGGAAAAAAGGTGCTGTTTTAATTTCTTCATTGTTTCTAATTAACCAACTCTATTTTTACTGTCAATAAATGAATTTTCCCCAAGTATGTTTGGTCCATGACAGTAACGGTTATTTCCCTGTCCTTATCTCAACCCATGAGCTTTTTTGGTTTATTTTCTCTGCCTGTCCTGTTGAGCTTGGGGAGTGAGACTGTCTGGGGGGGCATCTGGCAGTCAGCCAGAGTCAACCTAACATAAGTATAAATAATTTTTGTCACAGGAGATACATGGAGCACTTTCTGCATGGTTCATGTACAGTGAATACCAGCTTCAGTGGTCAAAAATTACGTCACTGTGAGCACATTTAGAAATCTTACCTTTGTGAGGATACCTTACCAAAATAAGTTTTAAAGAAACTTTTTCAAGCTGCTAATTGTCGAGACAAATTTAAATATTTGTAATTACTGAAGAGTGGGAGAGCTTATACACTTACCTCCAGGAGAGATTTTTTGTGACCAAAATAAGAGCATATTTAAGACTGGCCAGAGACATCAGTTGTTATAGTTACACATACTGGGAGAGGATTCTTTAAATAAGTCTGGTGAGTACCTGAGTAGGATAAGAGTAACTTTGGGTGTAGAAGTAGGTATGTCATGAACAAGTTAGTAGAATCATGTGGCATGTATTTTAGCTGACTTGAATGAAAACTCCTGTAGAAACTTTTTACAATAATGGTTTTAATTTTCTAGCACTGAAAGATATTGCAGATGATGATATAGTAATTACTGCGCAATGAGCACATTAAGAAACTGCATAACTTAAAATGACTTTATTGTTCCAATTGCTGATTTGAGAATGGAAAATACTCCCAGTACTATTATAAACAGTGGATACATTGGCAAACTTTGCAGAAGAGTTCATCTTTACTGCTTGCCAACTTTACAGCTCTACAGGAAGAGAAATTGTTTAACTAAACTGCTGTAAAGAACACCACAATTACCTGTGACAAGCATAAAATATTGCTGTATTTATTAGGCATCTTTTTATCAACTGTTGCATATGGTACATTGCGAAATAAGATCATCTCAAACAAACATATGAGAGCAAAGAAATGCACTGTCAAAAGAATGGGATGCTAAAAAATATCTGAAAGATACTTATTTTGCATTTCTAGAGAAAGATTTAACATGAAAAAAAAAAAAACTAGTATCTGGTGGCCACCAATACATGTTGCTAAGATCATTTCTTCACAGGCTTCAAAACATGAAAGGTGTTTATTATAACAAGAAGAATTTCACATTTTGGAAGAACTGAAAGATTTGAGTCTACATAGTATTTTTAGTTTAACAGTAGGTTTATATTATGCTCATAGTTAAAGCGCAGTCCTTAAATGTATTTATAATTGAAGCTGATTGCAAATTTTCAGTGAAATGCTGGTAAATTTTGTTGGAAATTGGCCTACAGAAAGTGGAGATATGAAAGAGCAAATTTTCTCAGCTTTGGTAATTTGCTTCTATTCTGAAATCCTTATGAAAGAAAGGTCAGCATAAAAATACAAGATCATTTCTATCCAGTGCCAAAGTAAAATTTTTAGGTAGCAGGCTTCAGTTATTCGGCAGTCTGCAAGGCAGGGATTGTTGCAGCAGATCTGATCCAGTGACGTGTCTGATGTGATTCAGAAAAAGAATTATTCAGTAACCCAAATATCCATTGACAGAAGAAATTATTTAGTGTCTAATCTATTAGTTACTTTTGCCACAGAAATTGTTCCTATTAAAATCTTGTATGTTTTGGATTACTTCAAATTTGCAAGCACATCAGGAACAATTTTACAATCTTATTTTGCTGACATTATGAAAAATGTGTTTCCATACCAGGTTGGTTTTTTATGTTATAGTAATTTTTCAAGTATAAACCAAAATAATTTCCAAGTCATAAATAACTGACCTTACAGGTACAGTTGATATCTAAGTTATAGTATTCCACAGATTAGCTGCATTTCTTCTACTTCTTCCTTGTTGTCATGATACTACAAGGCAGTTTAGGGGCCCTTCAGGTGCCATGTGTGCAAACTCACAATAAGGCAGAATGCTTTAACCAAAAAAGTTCCAACCTCACTAAGATCAAAGACTTACAAGTAGACGTAAAAGAATATTTCATGCAATGTGGATGGAAGATTTAAAGTAGTGATAAGATCCTTCAGTTATACTCACAAATTGTGTGCCTAAATGGATGATGAAGCCAGTCTATCTACAACCAAAGTAAGCTGAACAGTCATATTCACCTCACAAAGCATATGTATGGAGCCCCACAGGCAAGAGGTACCATAACCTTTTAGGTTCTCAAATAAATCTCCACCTGCACCACATTGAGTTCAGCTTCACTGTCAAATAGCAATAAATATTATTATACCTTCAGCAGTGACTCTACCTAACCCCTACTGAGTTCACTGATCCCATACATAATCCACAGCAAAGCCATGGAGCAAAATGAGGCCATCATAGCCCCCATGTTTCTGTGAATAGTCTATTTTTGTATGCGTTCAGCCATGAGTAGCAGGAAAAGTACAAACTATGTTCAGTTCTCAAGGAAATAAATGAACAAATGAAAGGACAAGCACAAACAAAACTCACCTAGTAGGGAAACATGACGGTGGTTAACAGCTCCTTTGAGAATGGAACATTGCAGCAAAAGTCAGATTAATAATATTAGGACTATTTTTATGAGAATGTCCTCCTACATTCTTAAGCTTTTGTTCTTATTTTCTGTACTTTCCTACATTTTTTAGGATCATAGATAAGTATTTAGTAACAGAATTTGGGATTAATGAAAAAGGAAAGCTGCATGAAGATATAATAGCAGACAAAACCATTCTGTTTCAAAAACTCCAAAACTGCTAAGGCAGAATGACTTCTCCATTTCTAAAACTGGCATTGAAGGCTGTAATGGGACAAGTAATTGGGTAAGCTGCTAAGCCCTTACCCTTTTCCCTCCGCTACAGCAGGATGGGCAAGAGAATAGGAAGGGCAAAAGTGAGAAAAACTCATGGGTTGAGACAAAGCCAGTATAATAAGCATAGCCCCCCCCCAACCAACAACAACAAATATAAAATCAAAAAACCCTACTGATGACAAAGCAATCACTCACCACCTCCCACAAGCAGATTGATGCCTAGCCAGTCTCTGAGCAATGGTGACTTTGGGAAAAATCCAGACCCCAGTTTTATTGCTGAGCATGACATCACATATTATTGTTTATTGTGGTTTAACCCCAGCCAGCAACTAAGAACCACACAGCCACTCACTCCTGCCAAAAGGATGAAGGAAAGATTTAGAAGAGTAAAAGTAAGAAAACTCATGGGCTGAGATACAGACATTTTTATAGATGAAGCAAAAACTGTGCTTCATTCTTAAAAATGAAGAATTTATTCACTAGCCATCAGCAGGCATGTGTTCAGCCATATCCAGACAACAGGTTTCCATCACATGTAACAGCTACTTGGGAAAACAAATACCATCACTTCAAACATCCTTCTACTTCTGTCTTTTTCCCCATAGCTTTACATGCTGACCATGACATTGTATAATTGGAATACCCGGTTTGTTCAGTGAAGATTATCTGTCCTAGCTGTGCCCTCACCTCCTTCCCCCTCAAAGCTTCACGTACTTCCAGCCTACTCACTGGTAGGGTGATGTTGGAAGCAGAAAAGGCCTTGACTCTGCGTAAGCACTACTCAGCAATAGCTAAAATATCCCATTATTATCAACACTGTTTCCAGCAGAAATCCAGTCATCCCCCCATACTAGCTGCTATGAAGGAAATTAACTCTACCTCAACCAAAACCAGCACAGGTATGGAATATCCCTTAGGTCAGTTCAGGTCTTGGCTTGGGTGTGTCCCTTCCCAAACTCTTGCTCACCACCACCCTCTGGTCTTTGGGCTGGGAATGTGTACGGAGAAACAGCCTTGATGCTCTGCAAGCACTACTCAGCAATAGCTAAAACATGGGTGTGTTATCAACACTGTTTTAGTCATGAATCTAAACCACAGCTCCATGCTCTACCACAGCCAGAACCAGTACAGAGGCCTACAGAAAACTAAATATTCTTAAGCAACAGTTTCGACTGTCCTATAGCAAAATAAACTACAGACAGGTTCAGAATAATTTTCCAATCACAGTATTCAGAGGTGAGGTCACTTTTTTAGTGAGTAATTTGTTTTGAGGGTGTGGCAGTAGAGGTTTTTTTTTTGTTAGACTTTACTGATCTTTTCTTCTTCTGTTGTGAAAGGAAAATTTATGTTTGAGAAGTTCTTTCATTTTTGTGAGCAGAACAAAGTAAATATCCTTGTCCTTGTTTTCTCTTTTTAATTTTACTGAGAAAATTGTTTTACTCAAAAATTAAAGAAGCTGTGTTTTCTTCATGTGCTCATAACTAGTTGTTTTGGTTTTTTTTTTGCTATTTATGCAGCTCTTCGCACTCACAAGAAGATAGTGCTGACTACTGAATTTGAAAAAAATAAAACCATGCCATGCTTACTTGTTTAAAGTAGACAATAACTGGAGCATTAACTGTAAGGTACAATTAGAAGGCAAAGATTAGTTAACTCTATACAACCATATTTGGGTTAACATTAGGCTTTAGCTACAGAATTATTCAGACTCTAAGAGCACATAATTGTCTCAAAAAAGTAACTGCCAATTACTTTATATACTTACAATGAATTATCTAATAAATTCCAGTAGTCAGTTGAAAAGACCTTGTATTGCCTTTAGACAGTCCAGAGAGTGCTCAATGAGAACAATTACTTCAGAGTTGTTTGGTTGGGTTTGTTTTTTTGTTTTTTGTTTTTTGTTTTTTTTTTTTTGTGGTTTTGTTTGTTTGTTTGTTGTTTGGGTTTTGGTTGTTTTTTTTTCCTTTACCTAGCCATACAAAGTGCACAATTAACAGGGACATTGAGATTATCCTTTTTTAATGTGGTTTGTCAGCATCGCTTTTTATGTCTTTTATCTGAAAATAAAAACAACCAAAAGCAACAAAACAAACAAGGAAACAGATGTCTGATCAAATGTTCAAAACAGGAACACAACTTGGTGTTCTGCTGTGTCAGAGATTTCTGCCAAAAAGTCAATGTTATTTCTAAGTTTGAGCAAAATCAAGACAGCTGAAAACTAGATGCACATGTTTTTCAGATCAGGTCCTAAGATTTTATTTACTTTCCCTTCAGTGTCATTTAAAGAAATGCAACTGAAAATATGGCTTTCTGGTAAAGACTTTTGCACCGCCTGAAATGTATACATTACTGCTGCCATGTGATTCAGCAAAACACATGCTAGAGAGTAATCCAAATTATAGCACATGCTTAAAACCAAGCAGATTCTGGAGTGCTTCACAATATACATTTGTGCTTTGTGCTCTATTGTTTTTATAAATGGAGAATGTAATCAAATAAATAATGTAAGAGGCATCTATTTTGCTGCCTCCTTTTCTTTGTGACTGAGAAGAACCTAATATCTTCTCAGTATTGGCCACCAACCAGCTGTGAAGAAGAAGAAATATTACCAGAGTGACAGCTGCTGCTGCTAAGACCGCATACCTGTTGTGTGCCATAATGATCCAACCCCTACCCAAGCTGGTGCGAGACAAGAACTGTAAAAAAAAAAACTAAAAAAACAAAACAAAAAAAAACAAAACAAAAAAAAAACACAAACCAAAAAAACAAAACAAAACAAAAAAAAAAAACAAAAACAAAGGGACAATGACTTTGTACATATACTGTATTGAAACAAGGGGGCTTACAAAATTACAAAATGAAAATATAAACCTTTAGAAATCAATTTTAAGTAATGTTAAGT
>JASSUY010030917.1:0-30146 GCA_032466535.1 Forpus xanthops | reverse complement strand
ACAAGCATGTCAAGGTTCCTCTGGATGGCATTCCTTCCCTCCAATGTATCAACCGAACCACACAGCTTGGTGTCATCGGCCAAATTTCTGAGGGTGCACTTAATCGTCTTGGGGTCAGTTCTCTACCTGCAATATATGGAGGCAATGTCACTGCCTTTCTCCTCCTACTTGCTGCTGGTAATATCAGGAAGGTTTGGTTACAAATACTAGATGTGGCTTAGCATGTAACACCCATCTATACTTGACCACAAACAATGAAGATTTTCCAATTGCTACGAAGATGCTGGTGTATAAGACTTCACTCTTTCCTTGTAAGCTGTTTCTGCTAGTTTTTCAGAGGCAGACAAGAGCTGGACTGCCTTCTAAAGGAAAATCACAATGCATAGGTTGATATCATTGCTAAATGACTTTATCATCCCCTCTACTGTGGTGTGATTCACAAGCAGATGTATAGCCAGGGCCCATAAAATCCTAGCTAAAATCCCATTGGTTCTGCAGAAAGGGAGACTATTTTCTACCCAAGATTATATAGTTGATCAGTGGAATCCACCCATTAAGGCAAGAAATTCACTGAATGGCAGCAGCTGGTCCTTCACAATATCATCTTATTTGAGTTACACAAAGAATTCCCCCCACAAAATTTCCCCATTGTACAGTTTTTTAGATTATACATGTCAAATCAATGCTTCATATAATCAAATATGAAAAATGCATTTAATTATAAAAGTGCAAAGCACAGTGTCCTGGGTTCAGCAGTAGCACTCATTTTTCTCCTGGGTAGCTGGTGCAGCACTGCGTTTTTGATTTTGGGCCTGGGAACCGCACTGATAACACCAGTGTTTTCAGTTACTGCTTGGTAATGTTTTGGTCTGACCAAGGACTTTCTGAGTCTCATGCTCTGCCAGGGAGGAGGGGAAGCCGGGAGGAAGCCAGGAGGAAACAGAAACAGGATACCTGACCCAAACTAGCCAAAGAGGTATTCCATACCACAGCACGTCATGTCCAGGATGTAAAAATGAGGGCAGGGACTCGGAAGAGTTGGGGAAGGGTGCACTGCTGGGTTGGGCTTGGTATCAGGTGGTGAGCAGTTGTGTTCTCTTTCCTTGTATTTCTCTTGTATTATTGCTGGTGGTAGCAATAGTGGTTTGTGTTATACCTTAGTTACTAAACTGTTCTTACCTCAACCTGTGGGAGTTGCATTCTTTCGATTCTCCTCCCCATCCCCTCGGGACTGGGGGAAGAAAGAGGGGAGAGGGAGTGAGTGAACTGCTTGAGGGGCTTAAACCATGGCACAGAGACAAGATGATTTAACTTGTTTTGGCAGCCAATACGTGCAGGATGAAAAATCTGGATTCTAGCAAGCCATCACAAAAGATTTGTGCATGTCCAGGTGTGGAGGAGGAATCTTCATTTGATAAGGACATATTCTTAAAGATGGACAATAGAGAGAAGTAAGAAATGATCCATCCATCCGAAGTAAAACTTCCAAGCTGCCAAGACATCCCTGAACTAGTCAATCAGCATTTCATGCCTGATTTTCCAACACAGAAATACTCACAGTATGTGTTCTCCTCTTTCTTTATAATTCCAATATATAGAAAGGAGGTTATTGACCCCAGTCCCCCTGCAAAGGAACCTTTTCCTCCTGTCTAGTGACAAAATCAGAGGCACGACCCATTCCCTATAACAGCTGGTAGGCCACTGAAGAAAAAAGATGCAGGCTTCAAGAGGGTCAGCTGAGTTCAGCATTCATCCCAGTTCTGACAGAAGTTGCTTCATTGACATATTCTCTCACACACACATTTCTGTACCTCCTAGACTTGGACTCCTGGAAGCTCCAGGTGCAGCTTATGCAATAGCATCCCATCCTCCTCTGTTTTATCCCCTGATTGCACCAGACCATTTATCACTCAAAGCAGTAATGCTGATCTTATGGCTAACACTCCTCCTCCAGCCTGCAACCGTATTTTTTGTTATCAATGATTCCTGGGTGGTATTAATAGAAAGGGCTGTTACACTCTTAAGGGATTTATTAATTTTTTTCATAAGTTTTACCAGGAACAACAGGTTTTTTGCCATGATTTTTTTTGCCCCAAAGTTTCCTAGACTAGCAAAATTATCACAGATAGCAATGAATAGGATTAAAACATGCCTTTATCAAACCAAAATTTGGACCTGTTTTGTGTCTGCTATGCCAACAGACACATTTTGTTACAGGTAAGAAATACCCAGGGTAGGAGCCTGCTGCTGCATCTCTCCATTACAGCAGCGGAGACAGTGCTTTTAGATGGGTCACACAGGTTCAGCTCCCTGCTGATGATGACTCATGCAGGAGCACCAAACTAAAACTAGCAACACCAGCTTTTTTCTAGGAGAGCACTGAGAAAGAGCATTGATCTCAGTGAAACATTTCGAGGGCAGAAAAAATTCCACCACGTAAAGAGTGCATGACTTCTCTTTAGTTTATTTTATATTTTTGTTCCAGTTGTCATTTTGAATTCAAACTCTTTGGAAAGGAGGCATAATAGTCTTAATGATCCCATTGAGCAGTTAAAATTCAAATTGCGGAACACTCACAATACCATGCTGGCAGCACTTTCCATAAATTACTCTCAAATTCAATACATTGCTTGACAAAAACAAGAATAAAGGGCTTTTTACTTTAAAAAGAAGAAAACTTGCATCATAAAAAAAAAAATCTTTAAATTATAGTTTCTCTTTTCTGGTCCAATTTAAGTTGTTACATGGTTGCTAAATTAGTGCTGTAATCTCTGCTTACAAATTGCAGAATTATTTTTAAAAATAGAAGTAATTTTACTGCAGGGATCAACCTTACACTTTAAACCATATGTGCTGGAGGTAGCTGCTCTTGCACAGCTTTCAAACAACTATACTTGCGTGTGCACATGGGGTGAGGTTTACAGTACCAGTTGCAATGAAGCCGATAGCAGTTTCACCAGAGATTTCAATGAGAACAAATTGAGTTAACACCAACATTTCAGAATGATTAGCAAAGTTAAGCTTTCTGAGGGTGCACCATGGTATCGACAGCTGTAGTCGTACCATCTCCTAGAACACCAACCTTTCTCTTGTGTTCTAGTCTGATCTATCTTCTACAGAACTACAGCCTCTGATAGGCCAGAAAGTTAGAAGCTAGTCAAAGAAAGAAACTTTGATCTGTTGGTTTGTTTAGGTTTGTTTTTTTCTTTTTCCTCACAAAACAAATCATTAGAGAGAAAAATGTGAAGCACTATGACCCCAAATTTAAACCTGTGGAACAGCAATGATCATGGCACAATTCTTCCCTCTTCAAGCACTTCCACAGCTTTATTACTACAGAAAGATGAAACTTATCATGCAAAATCTTTGTAAGTAATCTTTGGGGTCATGCTCTCTGTATTTTTCAGTGGGCAGCAGAAAAAGGAAACCGCAATCCCTGGGTCTCCATAGGGCACTGCAGAGCATACCCACTATCTTCCCCCTCTCTAGCTAGACAGACAGACATGAGTGTTTCTTTCGTTTCCTTCAATTGCACATCATTTCTAGCCCACCACTTCTCCCAGCTGTCTTTCATCTGTTCCTGGATATTTCTGCTTTGCTTGGTTAGTTATTTCTGCTTTCTCATCCCCTTCCCTATCACACCACGGTCCTATCCTCAGGGCCCAGAGGTAGGCCACATCAATTTGGACATGACAGAAGAAACCCTCAGAGGCCAGGATCTTGCTGCTTTCTGCACTAACTGCTGATACTCAGCACCTATCAGCCCTCAGCTCAGGGAGTTTATCTCCAACCACCAACCACCAGACTACCAGGAAAGGGGATAAAGAATAGAGGAAAATTTCCATGTCCCAGAGAAAGTCATCTGGACATCAAAGAACATCCCATTCACAAAACAGCAGCATCACTCTTGCCAGACTGGTGTGTCTGGTTAACCTTGTGTTCAGTCCTTATGATAATACAGTATTTGGAAAGCAGACAGCTGGCACTGCTTTAACATCTTGCGCTTCAATCTTTTATAACAACGGTTCTACAGATATTACTCTTAACCTTTTCTCTGCACCGAGTCCAGCACTAAAATCTCTTTAGCTACTTAGAAGAAGCAAATTGAATGGTTTTTTTTTGTTGTTTTTTGTTTTGTTTTTTTTTTTTGTCAGCAATTTGCCCTGTAAGGGAGGGGAAAAGTATACTGCTAACATACTGCAGACACAGCATTCATCACGTGTACAGCAGTACACTGGTTACACTGGAAACCCTATCATATTTATTTCAGATGTTACTTGACTGTCTTAATGACTAAGAGACATCTGTATCCTATTAACACTTTATTTTTACAGTTGCTTTTAGTTCAGCAGAAGTATATTAATGGAGGAGACTGGTACTCTTTTAGAAATAACATCAATAATGAAAGAATCCTTGGATGCAGAGCAAAACCAGCAAACACACTGGCAACAGAACTTGCTGCATTCGTTAGATGTAACAGGAAATGATAGTGACTAGCTTTCAGGTGGGGGGAATTTTGTGTGAAAGAAATTAACTCTGGTACTCAAATTCCCATCAGGAAATATGTATATATATATGAATGAAAATATATGTGAAATATATATGTATATTTAACCAGTGATTGATCTCCTTAAATGTTAACTCAGACTTTTGGAGAATTTCATCTTAGCTGGGCTACTGATAAATAAAACCAGAAACAAACAAAACAAACAACAACAACAAAAAAAGGCAAATAACCCTTCTGCAGGCTATTTAGGCTTGGTATTGACTAACCAGTAATTAAATACAGCTCTTTGCAGTAATCTTAATTATGACTTCCCTCCACCACAACTAAGAAGAGCCACATAATAAACCAAGCAGATTAGCCAATTCTAACTGTTGAAAACTGTGTATTTTTATTTTTGTGCAGTTTTTCTGTGCATAAGGCCACTAGTCACACAAAGGAATCATAAAAAAAAAGTAAAATCAAAGTATTCATGAATTTATGTATGAATTTGTGTTATGACCAGGCAAATATTATAGTTCATTATCCTTATATAGAATCATAGAATCTAAAGGAAGCAGCTTGGACTAATGGCTTGCATGACAGGTCAAGAGTTTGGGACTTGGGGAAATGGGGATGTGTGCTAGAAATCAGTGCGAATTAGGCAGATCAATAAACAAGCTTCATTAAATTACTCAAACTTATACCAGCTGACAATTCTGTTTTCTCAGCAGGCCACAGCCATGGATTAGCTGTGCAATCTTGGTCTAGTAACACACCTTTCATGGGAATTCAGGTCCACAAGAATCTATGTATGGGTTCTTCAGTCCCATTGATTTCCTACAGAACTAAGGCTTCAAGTGTCCAAGTCACTTTCTGATAATGGGATTTGAGGAATCTCAGAAAAAAAAAAAAATAAAACTCAGAGGCCACAATTCAGCAAAATCCTTAAGCACAGGCTTGATTTTAAGCAGGTCATTAACTCTCCTTGACTTCAGTACGACAGCATCACACACCTAAAGGCAAAAGCATTCTTATTGTGCCTCAGCAATTTAAGGGCCTCCAATTCATTTGCAAGAAAAACTTGCAAACCTAGTTCAGGCTCTCAGTGTACTTAGGCCCTTATCATCCTACTGAAGCTAATGCAGACCTCATTTCATAGAAAAATCAATGAGACATATGCTCAATGACACAAATTCCTCAGGCCTAAAGCCAATAGCATGGCAGATGCCTAGATCCCTTGTAGATCTGGCTTTCAGCACAGCAGAGATCCTGAGCTTTCTGAAGGGTATTGAGACTTAAGATTCCAGGGCTTGTTTCTTCCACATTTAAGAGTTTAATGTGTGCTTGGGTGGTGGTTTTGGTTTTTTGTTGTTTGTTTTTGGTTTTTTTTTTCTCCTTTTGCTGCATGAGACTGCCAGATTCCTGCTCCCCGTATCCCCTTCACAGTACCAGCTGTCCAGCTATACATGCGTAGCCCCACTAGCATTGCCATCCTTTCCCCTGCATGTGCAGCAGCAGATGGATCCAGACGTGTTTTGGGTTAAGTCCATAACCATAAGTTTTTTTGTGGATTGCACGGATAAACATTTAAAGGCCCCTTCTGGTTATGTAAAAAGAAAGCTATTAGACATTTACTCTTTGCTCTATACTTAGAGCTGCAAAGCCATATCACAGAATGTACAAACGTGTATGCAACCAGGCAATTACCATTCCTTTATCCTTTAAATAGGTAGAAGATAAATTTGAAAGAAAACAAGGAACAGAATCCTTTTCCCTTTCCTTTTTGTATCTTTTTATCTTTCAGTGTAGGAAGTTTACTGAACCCTTGCCAACAATTCACTCAGGCTAATGAAGTGTATAAGTAATGGGATTAAATAATCTTAAACCATTAGTATAGTAGCTAATGCAGATGTTTTCTGAAACTAAAGCAGATGAGTGGTGAAGAATGCCTGCTTGATTTAGAAAAAGAGGAAAAGACACTATCAATCTGCAAGCAGACTAACTCAATTCCAGCCTGAAGTCAGTGAAATGTTTAATACCAGTTAAATAAAGTTGCTCCAATCATACTATAAATGCACCTTCCTGAAGACTGCAGTGCTCTGAATATGGTCAAACTTGCTGTGAAATTAACCTTACATTTTTTATAGTGCAATTATTTTTGGGCAAACAAAAAAGAACTGGTTTAAAAGGTACATATTCCATCAAAAGATCATTTAGTTTTTAAAAGCCAATTAACAAAGCCCATGTATCACTGCCATTGTATGTATTTCATCAAAGGCTCTGCAGAAACAGAAAGAATAATGGGATATTGGTGGCATTTTCAGACATACCTATTACTACTTTAGCTACTATCAGAATGACAGAAAAGTCAAGAAAGGCAGCAATTTTTACTTTCAGAAGTGAGAATCCAATTCTGGAACTGTCTCAGGCCCAGTGTTTATAAAAAGAACTGTGAATTGGAGATTTAGAGAGAGAGATAGCAACACTTTAAGAATGTTTCAGTGCTTTTCTTATTCTAAATTACAATTATTATCCCTATATACCATATGCTAGGGTCACATCAAGGTAAGGCCTCGGGCATGTTATGTGATGTCTCTTTAATTTGCAACTCTGTGGCTGGTTCCAACTAGCCCTTACAGGAGCCTCTTAAAAGGTGCAGCTCCTCAGAGCAACTGTTAATTGTTTGCTTTAAAAGCTTGTCAGAGGCATGAAATGAAATTTTAGGGTAAAGCAAGTGTGAAAATATATCCAATCCAAAGGCCCTTAGTTCAGTAGAAAGACTTCCATCAAACAATGCGAAAGTCTTGATTTTTAGAGGTTTCAATGCTATCTTGCATCTCACCTCCTTAATATCAGTGGGCATCACAGTCTGCAAGCATTTTGGTTTTAGGTTTCTCAATATGGAAAGCTTCTGCAAGCAACACTTATGCTGAAGTTCATTACGCAGTCTGTTCCCTATTACAGAGCTCAAACAATTACAAAAAGCAATTTTTTCCCCTGCTTTGGACATTTCATTTCTGAGACAGGTTACACCAGGAAGTAAAATTCACCCAGGGAACTGAAAAGATCAGTGTTCTTTTGAAGAGCATGGAAAAACTGATGCCAGTGGTACTGCCATGGGATTGTCAGGTTTTAATGGTAAGGCAACTGTGTGGCAGTAAAAGATATCAATGTTTCCAGTGTCTGTGTGTTAAAATCATGGTGCAAACAAGAATGGATACTTACAATATAGCAGGGTTCACAGTAGGCTTTCTTCTCTACTGCATAGAAAGGCTGACCCCTCAGCTTGCTGTTGCACATCATGCAGGTGAAGCACTTCACGTGGAAGACCTGGTCCATGGCTGTGCAGCCAGTCCCTTCCCCAACAACATTCTCTCCACAGCGGGCACAGCGGCCTGTCACCAAAGGGAAAGGACGTAAGTCAAAACTAGCTCCTGGTCTCAGCCACAGACAAGGTACTCTCACATGCCTGTGCCACCCAACTGGTAAGTGGGACACAGACACTTAGTCAACAGAAGAGCAATTTGTACCACTGCTGGTGAAGATCCAGCGCTATGGAAGGTCACTCTGGTGCTAGACCACATGAAGAGACCTAGAGAGGCTTGAAACTGGCTCCCCAGCCTGCATTGATACCAGTTCTGCTGCTGCTGCTAGCCAGTGATCATCATATGAAGTCTGAGCCCCAAATGCAAACCATTCAGCTATCATCTAACTGAGCTATCTAGTTATCCTCAGCTCCTCAGATGGATTAAACCTGTGCCTAAAGCCTTGCCTCCACATGAAAGGATTTTGTGGTAGGATGCCTCATAAAGCTGCCTGGTGGCAGTGCAATTGTTGCCATTTAAATAGTAGTTTTTGCTTGTACAGTTTAAACCAATTCTCTCAGTGGAGCTAATTACTTTTTTTCTGTTTGAAGATTAATATGGATTAAGATATTTTGCCTATTTAAAGCACAGAAGCTGTTTCTCAAGAAACTAATTTATGGCTACTTTATTCTATCATCCTTCAAGAAAGGTGTATCAGAAGATACTAGTAAGGACTCTAAGTAAAGACAAGCCACATGATCCCTGTGTGCTTTTGAAAAAGGTCCTTAATGCTGCACACAAATGTTAAGACACAAAAAAAATCTGCATGCACACAAGACATACAAAAGGCTTGCTGCCTTGTTCAGATTGTTGTTGAAGATGTTATATGGCAGATAGATTTAAAGTGAAGACAGGATTTCAGAGAAAGATGGTTTCTTAGATGATAGAAAAGACATTTTCTCAGGGAAGGCTGTGGTGCAGACATGATGGAAGAGGGTGAGCGGAAGGCACACCTTTGCCATTTTCCCATGCCATTCATTTGAGCTCTAGAAAATGGAGATAGCCCATACCCAGCAGTCAGTGTTGAAAATAATTCATGCACAGAGTCATGGAAGGTATTTAGGACAACCTCAGCCACTCTATGTAGGACAGCCCCACCAAAGGCAGCAGAGCAACCATAGTCTGGGTCTTTGTCCTGCTCAAAATGGTATTCTCCAGTTGAGAATAATTGTGCTGCCCAAAGTCTTGAGACCTGGCAGTTCTTTTTCCAGGTCCTGTGGGTGGAGTGGTGTGGTCATTAAGGGCGGGAAGGAGGGGAAGGGAAGTGAGAACTTCCTTCCTGCAAGCAGGAAGGCAGACTGAGTTCAAAGAATTACTTATAAATGCATATACACATAATAATTAAATAATCCAGCAACAATATGATGCTCTCTCATATCATAGTCTGTGTTTATTGGGCTTGTCAAATGCTGCAAAACTTCCTAAAAGGACTTGGATATGTCTCGTCATCTCAATAGCAGGGCTGCTGTCCTTGAGCAGTGTACCATTGATGTCCCTCCACTCACGACTTCTTCCCTGCCTGTCCCAGACTCCAAAAGGCTATATCCAGGGAACAAAAAAATATAAGCTACTTTTGGATCCCTCAGGATGTGGCAGGATGATATATATACACATTTGAGATATATTAGGAAAGCTTGGAAAAGAGCTCAGATCATTATGATTTGCTAGAACGGCATAACCATAGTTGGCATTATACAGGACAGACAGTTCCTGACTCAAACAGTTCCCAGTCTGAGCAATGTGAAGAGAGAAATCACCAGATAAATCCACACAAGCCTGGAAACCCCCCAAAAGGAATGAATAATGCTGTATTTAAACCCAACTTTCTTTAGCATTTGTTATTAGCATTGTGATTGACAATGTTGTTCTTTAATAACTCGACTGAAATGCTTCTTGTGAGGACTCTTTTTTACGAGCAGAGAAGGAATGCAGGGTTCCCAGCATGGTGGTGAGGCTACAGAGCATGGGGGAAGAATGGAAAAAACCATGAGGATTAGGAAGAAAACAACCAAACCACTGGAGAGAACCAGTAAGAAAGCAGTACTGCTTTGGGAAGGAGTCAGAAGAAACCTACTGTAGACTGTATACTGCACGTACAACAGGAGAGAGTACTGATAGCCGTGTGTGTGGACAAGACTGAGTGTGCTCCAGGGCCTTCTCCAAACTGCTCATGTAGCTGGGATGTAATATGAAGAGATGTCTGGGGAGCAGTTAATATCTCTATATATAAAACATGAAATTGAAAGCCATTAGTGTATTACTTTACACAGTGTTTTTCCAGAGGGAATATTCCACTGAAGAATTTATTTTCCCTGGTGTGCCATTCTGCGATCATCCGGTATTATTTTTATGAGGCATTTGGACACAAAATAATAGAGTGTCTATGCAAACACTTCTCAGCTTTCTTTGTTAACATGTGAGAAGAAGACTTGGGAATCTTTTCTTCCCCTCCTCCTCTTCTCACATTGATAATTTAGCCAGCTCTTGTATACTTCAACATTTATCTTCCTCTTTGACCAAAGCATCTCTCATTTTTTCTGGAGAAGCTATCTATATGCAGATTGTATTTCTGGCTGTACTTGTGTTAGGAGACCTGGGTCTGTTTCTGAACTCAAATACATACTCTTGTAATCTCTGGCAAATCACTTGGGATCTTTATACCTCCACCTTCTCCTTGAGCAAAGATTTCTCTGCCTTTCAAAGATGCCCTTAGGCTACATTCCTGCATGGCCTTGAGGTCAACTACACTGCTGGTGGCCAGGTACAAACCAAAAAGCAGCACAACAGAAGTCCTGGCCGACTTTTTTCCTTGAAGGTGATATTTCCTTAGGCTTCCCTTTCTCTTTCTGGGTTTTTCCACAGAAGGTTCCCATTTAGGCAGCAACAGACTTAGCCTCTGTATATTTATGAGAAGTCCAAATTCTGCTATTATGTACACTGTCAGAAATGCTCCTATAAACTCTTGCACAAGAAAGCTTAAAGAAAGTTTCCTTTTTGTATACTTATATGCAAATTATAACACTGTGGCCTTGAGCAAGCCATGTTTTTCATGAGACATGGCGATTCCAGTGAGGATCAAAACACAAACTCTCTGCCTAGCAACACCCCCAATTGACTCACTCGCCTGAAGGGTGAAAGCAAGTAAGCCAAAATGTGAAAATTTGGGAGCTTAAAACTGTAAGCCACTGTAGATGGCTGGATCCATGCAAAGGCATGTGGGCAAATACACAAGCGATTTGACTTGCAGGGATGCAGCCCTTAGAGACTTCACCTTCTGCAGACCTTGGTGCAATCTGGGAACTCACAAAACTTCTGTGAAAGCTGATCACTTCTCCCAGCACATCACTCAAATTTGGTTGCAATTAGTTTCAAGAGTTGCTGGTGAGGAAGGAACTGACAAGCAGACAGGCACATGCACACAAGCAGTGCAATTGCACAAGCTTCATTTCCTTAGAAAACCAGAAAAAAAAAACAAAACCTAAAAACAATGTATCTATCATTATGTCTGAGAAAAACAAAACAAAGATTTGCTTTTCCTGTGCGCCAGTTACCAACGGCGAAGGTATTTGTGGCTGGACTCATCACAATTAAGTGCCCACACATGTTCCTCATTTTAATATTTTCACATTAGTTGAAATAACCCAGTTTGTTGTGAGCAGAATACCCATGAGTGAATACAGAACAAGTTGCATGGCTTATTGGGAAAGAAGTAGCAAAGGCAAAGCTTGCAAGACTCAAGAACAAACAGATTGCACAAAAAAGATTACACAAATAATCTAAGAGAAAAATAGGGAGCGTATTACAGTAGAAACATAGAACAACGTGACCCATTTGCTTCCCACAGAGACAAGTAGCACTTAAAAGGCAGCTTAAAGACAAAAGACAAAATTAGTACTAAAATGCAAGAAAATGAAACTATGTCATTTCAACATTCTTCTTTTGCCCCTTCAGCCCTTTTTAGGTCCTTTTTCAAGATCACTTCAGCAAAACTAGAAAGTGATATGCTGGCAGCAAGCCTGGGAGACTGAGTCCTCTATTTTTGCATGGAAGAGGTTCATAACCTTGGCCATGACCTTCCTTCAACCTAGCCTGGCTGCCACATGTTGGTCTTACCTTGGGGGGACATACAGGGGTGCCCACAGAGGCTTCCCTGCTAAAACTGCTGGAAATGTCATCATTACTGAGTGGATTACAGGGAAACACTTCAGCAGCTGCAAGGAAATATCAGCTACTATACTTTATTTTGACACCTCTTTTACTGTTTTCTGTTGTATAAAAAATGGAAATACTGCAAATCTGAAGGAAGAGGGGGGAGGAAGGAAAGTAGCTCATATGCACATGATGCCACACTCTAACTTTTCATTATTTTATGATTATTTTTACATGGTATTTGCTTATACCATCGCAGATCCTGGCTGCTCAGATTGCACAGCAGCCCTATTGCGCTGGGTATTGGAATTCACACAGAATTCAAAGAAGGGCCTGACTGCAGGAGCTCACAATCTAATACAAGCAATAACTGGGTATAGATAGGAAATACAAAGAAGCAATCAAACAAAACCAGTCAACAAGGAAAATTGTGGTCTCAGCACTCTAAATGTTTTATTATTGACAAAGAGGCTGTAGACAGCCCAGCAAAGGAAACAGTTAAGGAAGAATTTGAAAGAGGATCCAGAGGGAGTTTGAGGGAAGTTTAATGGGATGCTTCTCAGGAAAGCACAAAGACAGTACAAATGGGGATGCAAGCGCTTGAAATTGAACACAGACACCTGTAGACAGGAAGGATGAGCTGCTATGTCACTAGAGAATACTAGAGGAAAAAAGGGTGGGAATAGGTCATTACCGGCCATGCAAGTAAAGAAAGAAGCTTCTGTTCGGCAAGATGCAGAAATGAAACCAGAAGAAAGATTAAGAGACAGAATGATCTGACCTTAGTTACAAGCTAGAGAGTGATTTCTGCAGCTGCATTCTAGCTGAGCATTAACAGGGAGAAACTGCATTTTACAAAAGGATGTTGCAGAGATTCAAGGTTACTGGAGTTTGGATGCAGGTTTTATCTGTGAAGATGAATAGGAAAGGCCATAATCTGAACTGTTACACAGCAAGATTCTTAAGATTTAGCCAGAGCCTGGGTGTGATCTGGAGATGAGGAATTAGGTACAGGGTGTCCAAACTTATCTGGGACATGAGTCATTTTTAAATGTCAGATTCAGAAAGAGAGCCAATCAGACAAACATCCATACTAATGCTTATGGCATAATATTCTGATAGCAATCACAGAGGAGTCCAATACAGACATACTGTAACTCAATCCAGCTGGCTTGAGATGCTTCTGTTTGTACATCCAAGGACTGCATTAGCCTTTTTTAGGCTACATTATTTGCCTGTCATACCTACTTAGACACTACGCCATTGGGGCACCAACCATCTCTTGCTATGTGACCTATAGTGCCTAACACAAACATTTCAGGCAACAACTAGAGATACTACGAGCAAAGAAAGCAGAGAGAAAACAAACCTCTCTACAAAAGGTTTAAATTCACGAATTCAAAGCACGCGTTCTATGTAAAGAGGAGATAGGGGGTAATTTTCTGATAAAAGCATCAGAGTAGGAAAGTTCTGCATTTGCTGAAATGGGGGGAAAAAACCCACACTGATATCTCAAAAACTTCTGAAGGATGGAAAAAAATGTTTTCCACCTAACTACTGTGGGAATATACCACAAGGTCATACCCTCAATGCCTATATCAATTACACAATTTCCCTTGATCAGCTCAGTGTATTCTCTGGTTCTCACTGCAGCTCTGATACACTATGAAAGAAAGAAGTAAAGAAAAACAGCAAACTGTCCTTACAAAACCGTACTAAGACATTTTTAAAATACATAAATACATTGAACACGGTATCTCACTAAAAGTTCTCCTGGCAGCCTCAAGACATCCAGTATTTCCACTGCGTTATTTTTCTAATCATCTCTGTTTAAAGTTCGCCAGTGAATGCATTTTAGAGATTCATGACACACTCTGCTTTTGGATGGCTTTGAATCAGCTGGCAGTAAATGTGGAAAAATCATTATTACTAATGAAGAAATATTGATGACAAAACAGCATTTCGAGGATAACGTTGACCATAAGTCAACAATGTAACAAGATTTTTCCTCTCTCCCTCCTCTTTCCTAGTGACTTTTATCCAACAGTTTTCAAACACTTCCCAACCATGTGGGATTCCTTAGGGCACCTATATCAGAGAGGCACAACTATTCCATTTTGAAGGGTTACAGAAGCAGAAGTTAAGACATTAGGAAGTTAACAGCATAATAGCAGACCTTAACTGCTAATATACTTTAATCAAGTTTTGATGGTAGAGATCCTGCAACTGATAATAACCCAACAGGTCCTGGGTTCCTTGATTTGTCCAAAAAAAAGAGTAAAATAGGATCTCTAATTCACAAGAGAGGGTTTATTTCCTTTCTGTGAAGCATGGGAGAGTATGTGTCTTACAGTGATTATGTTAGCAAAAAATGTATTAATCATACTTGTGTTGGAGTTACTCCAACAACTTGGCACTCAGGGCACTGAAATAATGGCACAAAGGGGAGCCCAAATTTTGTAGGAAACTGTTGTTTTTCTCATCTTATCCTTGCCTTCCTCACCTACCCTTTTTTTGGTTTTGAACTCAGACTTCTCATTGAGTGGGAAGATCTTGTCAGTGACTTATTGTGCCAGGAGCCAAGCTTGAAGTTCCACCATTTGACAGTAGCAGGCTATATGCATCAGTTGTCTTACACTGCCTTTGGACATGAGACCAATGAATCTTAATTCCCCTTTCTTCAACAGCCTTCAGAAAACACAGTCTTTCACAATAAACAGAGCTTCATGCTGCAGTGTGTGCCTGTAACACTTCATAAATTAAATCCAAGGCCGCGATTTAATTACTGTGTCCTGGATATTCTGCTTTAGCTGTATTGCACTTGTACTCCAGATGTACATGTCCCTGCAGTGACCTCCTTGTCATTTGTACTGTGCTTCTCCAGCAGTAGCTGGACTCTCGTGTTGTTGCATACCTTTCCTCCGACCACAATACAACTTGGTATTTGTACTTCGCTTGGCTGCAAACCTGACACATTCTCAGTATGTCCCAGAGGTCCCATTCCACTCCAGACAGCAAATGCACTGCAACTGTCCAGGCTCACGCTGCTAACACTTTACGGTACCTTTTCAAACACTTCTCCATGTTGCTTACCACAAGATTACTATCCAAGCCGGTTACTAGCCCTCATGGTGAGTCTTTCCAACACCCCAGCAAGGTAGAGGACCCTTGGGACATCCAACATGCAGGTGGGGAATTTGAGACCAGCATAGGTTAAATAACTTTCCAAGGGTCACATAAGCAGTTTGTGACAGATCCAGGAACTGAAACTGCATCTTCTCAATCCCAATCTAGTCTCCTTAACCACAAGACCATCTCTGAAAAGGCCTGATGGTGAGACAGGCTCTGCTATAATCCCCTCCCCAGCAGAAGGAACAGGCTCCCTGTGCAGGCCATGCCATCACTCTGTGGCAGCCTGGCTGAGCTATGTGGCCACTGAATATGAAGAGTTTTGTGCCTTTGCTACTATCCTCTCTTTAATAAGAGAGGAAGAAGGGCTTATGCTTCTTTCAACATCCATGTAGTAGTGATGATCACATCCACATCACCCTTTCCTCAACTCCCTGGAATACAAGAGACAATTTAGCTTGTTTCTGGTAGCAGATATGGTGAGTGCTTACCAACGTGCTAGAGGTACCTTCCTAAAATATTGCAACCATAATGCATCACTGCCACAAAATAAAGTTCAGAGAGGGGCATTCCTATTTTCCCACAAAGCTATAAAAATTCAAGTCAAACAGGATCCTGAGAGGTCAGGAAAACTATCTTGCTGTCTTGAAGGCAGGATCAACTATCTCTACATCATTCTTGACAGATACTTGTTTAACCTGTTCCTGAGAACCTCCAGCAACGGAGGTTTCACCAACAATTTAGGCAAAAAATTTCAGCGAGTACCTAACCTTACCACTAGTAAGCCTTTCTTTCCATTCAACCAAAATGTCCTGCGCAGTAATCTAAGTCTTTTTACTCTACTCATGATGGACATAACACTTTTAGCTTGGTTTGATCTATATCACTTGTATGGCACCTAAGGCAAAGTTGTCCTCCCTCCTTCCTCAGGCAAGGCACCTTGCAAGGTAGGAAGATGATGATCTGACCATGTGTCCAACACATTGATGAGATGCCAGTTCCCAACTTGAGTGATCTGCAGTGAGTGTCCCAGCCCAGTGGGGGTCAGTGATGCTCTACAATATTTAAGGTCCCAGATACTTTTTTTGCAGCATGTTGCTTGTTTTTTTTTGCGTTGTTGTTGTTGTTGCACTGTATCAACTTTTGGCACATGTTTTACCATGTGCAAAGCAGTTGAAATGCAGCCTCAGTAACATCTGAAGACAAAAGAAAGGGTGTGAAAAAAACGAGTGCGAGAGAAGAAACATTCCTCCCTTTGCTGGTCAATCAAGGAAATGCAAGAGAGTGAGTAAAATGTACTGCATTTCCTTTATAAATGTTTCCTTTAATGCTGATGAAAGTTGCCAGATGACAGAGATTATAGTTGCATACCCACTGAAGAGCCCCAGCTCAAGAAAGAGAGAAATGTGTTGTTTGCATGGCTTTGCCAGGCATTCTCAGCCACGGCACAGGATCTTGTCTCTAGAAGCAACATCAGTTCCTTCTCCAGTCCCTGCCTCCCTCTGGCTCTCCAACACTGCAAGACAGAGTGCCACGTCCCCTGCTGCCTCCTGGGCACTCCTTGCTACCTGCTTCTCTTCACTACTGCTCCTAGCCTGGGCTTAATCCTAGACACGGATATGATAAAGTAGTTTTAAGTTGCAAGTAAAGAGCTGGATGGAAAGAAGTAACTTCTTTTCTTTTTCCTAATTAAAAATATATTTGTGCTTGGGGACAAGACTTTCAAAGTACTGATTTGCACCAAAAATCCCAGCCAACAAACACTTAACTAAATAAGGAACGCAATAATTGCATTGGGTAGAAAAGAAAATGTTTAAAAACATTCCTACTTTCACAAAAGTCCCCTACCTTCCTGTGCCATCACTCCTCTCCTTCAGGGGAAAATGATTACATATAGGAAGTTAAAAAAGCGCAACACATTAAAACCTCCTTTTATTTTTTTTTTCCAAAATAAATATGGGGAAAGATTTATAAAATCTGCGAGAAAGTGGGGCTTCCCCATGCTTTCAAAAGCTGAGAAATGTCTTCCTCTCTTTCACAGGAACATGAGAGTTTTTAAAACAAACATGACTCTTCTCCTTGGAAAACATCACTAATGTTGAAATATTACTTTTTAGTGACACCTAACCGTTACATGGCACCCCTGGAACAATCTCAGCAGCTCTTCACTAAAATCTCAATGAAAGTAAGACTGTTGATTAGAGTCTTAGTGGAGGAGGGAGGAAACCTCTTTTTGGCAACCTATCCCAAAGCTTATACTGAAGCATTTTGCCCCTTCTGAGAAAGACTTCAGCGAGGGAAACTGTTGCTAGCAGAGCTGTGTATCAGACAAATTTTGCCAGCTCTGGTCATTCCACCAGCAACAACTACTAAGCCAGGCCTATTTGTGCTTAGATTTGCAAAGACGCGTTGCATGATAAACCCTGGACAGTGGAAGTACCAGGTGAGCAACCACCCTTGTCTGAATCTCTTGCAAGGAAAGGAAGGCAAGGTAAGAGGCAGAAATCACTCCTCCCACCTTCATCAGGGTGATAGGTAGAGGGGGGATTTCCTGGGCCATCCCCTGGCCCACTGAGCTTGCTTTGTAATGCCGCACCAGATTTCAGGATCCTCTTTTGGAAAGCCACAGAAAAAAGAACTTGCAATTACTCTGAGAGCTAGTGGTGGAAGCCCCAGTGAGCAGCTATGTGGGGGCACCTCTCCTGGGCCTGTCTGGGTCCCCTCACGGCTGCCTCTCTGAGTATGCTGTTCCAGCCCGTTCCCCCTGACTCAAGAGATTAGAATTGCTGGTAGAGCAGTGGAGGGTAGTTTCTGGAGGCCAGATGAGCTGGTCTCTTCAGATGCTTGGTGTTCATTATGCCACAGTTTGTGCATCTTCTCCCAGCACACTCCTCCAGGTGAGGAACACCAGCAAACAGCATGCCCACATCAGGCTCATGCTGATGACCAATGCAAGAATCAAACTCTCCTTTAGCTTTTGCTTTCTGAAGAGCTGAACTGAGGGTACAGTCAGAAGGGACCAGCTAGGATTCATATTGACAGACAGCAGGTCAGAAAAATAGTTGTCTCTTACTGTATTCCCAAAGTACTACAGTTAGGTTTGCCACTTTGAGCATGAAATCATTCCCAAGAAATCCAAGCAATGGGTCGAGGCCCTTCAGTGTTAGATGCCGAACAAAGAGAGGACAAACAATGCCCCCTTTCCCAATGACTTTCACCTCCAACTGCTTCCATGTTGGGCAAGGGCACTTCAAACCACTTCTGTTCCCTAGCCCAGCCAACCCATTTCATAAGCCCAGGAGAGGCATCAGCCAAAAATCACATCCGCTGTTGGGCATGAATGACTCAATTCACTCTTCCATAGCCTGGCTGTAGTCCAGCCAGTATTCAGCAGCTTGTCTGCCTCGCTGCATCATTGGGAGGGTAGTGGCATAACATGATTTTTACCAAAGGCCCTGTTCAGTGAAGAAGTTGAAAACACCTGAGTAATGGTGAAGTTTTGAGTCAGAGATGTTTCCTGTGCCAATGGCTCTAGTCTACCAACCTGGCTTGCCTCCTGCATGCCTGCCTGGTGAAAAACGTCTGACAAAAAAAAACAAGAAACAAGGAGAGAACCTGTCCTCCTCCTTTTAAAAATGAAAACAAGAAAAAAAAAAAGGTGGAGAAAGGCTAGATCCCACAAAGAGTAGAGTCCTGAATAAATGGCAGCTCTCATATACCAAACAGCTTTGAGGTTTGGGGTTTTCAAAGGTGTCTGACTGCTTTAGAAGATGTCCCACCAAATTTCAAACAGCACCTCATTTATTCAAGGTCATTGAAAACCCTGCCTTTCACAATCGAGCAACAGCCCAAAACTTCCTTGCTGCTCTGAAACATGCGCTGTCTGTGTGTTTACAGCAACCCTCCCATAAATCACCTCCATGAGGTGCTGGGAACTGCCTCACCTGTATGCTGACCATCCACCGTCCCTTGCGCTGAATTCCAGTGCTCCAAACGTCTCAGCAGCTGGAATCAACTAACTGTCTTTATTCATTAAAGCAACCTACTGGACAGAGGTTTCCTTATTTGCTCCAAAATCTGAGACCTTTCCAACGAGGTGTAAGGTCCAATATTTGTTTACTCTCTTAGACAAATAACAAGAGGTTTTCAACTTAGAATGGAGAGGCACTCCCATTCTGAGGGGATGTGAAACATTTGTTTCTCCTCAGGATGACCACACATGTCATAACCTTAAAATGTGACATGGGTATTGAGAACAAAAGTCCTTTTAAAATTACATTTGATGTTGGTGATACCATATTAATTATATTAATGTAATAATGTAATAATTACAATTCTGCTCATCCTCTGGGTGATGGGACCTGCTTTTACTGGCAACTTTTCCAAAGCATTTTCCAAATTAACTTCCTGTGCTGCATACCTGGAGTCCATGATGGAGCAAGATGATATCAAGTATCCACAGATCATTATTCCCACCCGACTGTCATATTCTCAGAGCTTGACAGAAAAGGAGACAAAAATTTTCTTACTTCACCTCCATTAGAAGCAAATTAGTGTGAAATATGACACATATTTATAACAATTATTATTTTATTTAAAGAAAGTATGTGGAAAACCCATCTGTACAATTGCATGTGTCACTCTCACACATCCTACAGCTTTTGATTCAAAATTAGCAAGGTTTGGAAAATAATAAGTTAAAAAAACCCACTATTACCATACAGCTAAGCTCTTCAGGGGCCCTCAGACAGCTCTAATGCGGTTAAGGACTCTAGGCCCTGCTGACTGACAGTAGGAGACATAGGAAATATGGGTTCTGATCCATATTTATCATGATAGACTGTCCTGACATTTAACCTGAAGCCCTCCATGAGGACACTCTGATGTTGATCAGCATCTACAACAGCGCGTTCAAAGTATTACATTTCTAAGATAGAAGGTTCTTTCTAAATTGGCTTCCATATGAAGGGCACCAACCCCTGTCTCTGTAATTATTCACACAATTCTTGACCTGAGAATTCTGCACTGATGGAAACTGAAACCCCAAAAACTTTCCACCTTTGTGACAGGGCCGAACCAATTGGAAAAGACTGATTTGATATCCAGAGGTCATGATGAGTCCTGACAGTCCAATGTCCTTGAGCAGTCATTAGAAAAGGCTATCATCAGCAAGGATTATAAGTGTTTGCCAAAAACTCAGTGTTGAAAAACATTCTAGAACATACCTAACCTGTGACGGCAACCTCTGTAGGAACAAAGTTGGCAAATAATTGTGCTCTGAATTTTCAGAGTGCTCTTAACTGATTTCTTACATGCATGGGAGTTCACTGTGAAGACAGTAAATATATTTAATCCTCATTAAGCACTTTGGTATGACAGTAGGGAAAACTGATGGACTTGTTTACATGCAATAGCAGAATCGTTTGAAATCCACTAGACCTTCAAATTTAGACCTGAGGTATGTGTAGAGACACTCATTTCAGTTTATCCCAAGCCTGATTTAACTGACGTAACCTTAGTCAGCTTCAGGTACTTTTGAATTTATATGACCACTCCCAGAAAGAAAATGCTAATTTAAGGCAGTTGGTTTCCATTTGCACCTAAAATGATGCAACTTTGTTATGCTGACAAAGTCAGATATGATGGATAGACTGGGGAAGCTGTTATTCACACTGTAGCATGGGAAACCGTATGGAAGATTTTTGTCCCAATGAAAGGCTACAGCTTACAAAAGTAAATCTCCAAAACAGAGAAGTGTGGCAACGTAAGACCCAATGCAGATGTCTGAGTCTTCAAAAATTCTGGAAATACCTTTCATTGTTTTCAATGAAAATTTTGGAAATATCTTTTCATTGTTTTGCACTTCTCTAAGCATCCCCTTTGCAGCCTCTGCACAGATGAGGACCTGTGAAATAACATGCAATTATGCAGCTCCTAGGAAGCCTCCAGGCCATGTTCTAGACCAGATTGCTCCAGAAATGTTTGAGTTAAGCTTCTGATCCATGTCCAAATATTAGAATACCTGTAGAAAGTCTGAATTCCAGTACTGCTTCATAAGAAAGTCAAAGCAACCTCTTCATAACAAGTAAGAGATAGACTGGTATTTTGGAAACCAGAGACTTAAGATCTAAGAACTTCTTTTTCTGAGGATGACCCCTGTATGAGATATAACTGGTCACCTCCTAGCTAAGAGGAACATAAAATTAGTAAAACTAATTATTTAGTTTAATAAATTTAGTTTAATAATTTAATAAAAAATATTTATTGTGGGAAATAATATGAATATCTCATTTCATGGTGTTATTTCTGCTACATATTGTTTTGTTCTCCCCTAGCTCCAGAGCACAAGCATGAAGCCACCGCACACCCTGATCTCCTGAGAAGTTAGTCTTTATTTAGTCAGTCAGACCACCTAGCCAAGCTGATGACTTGCATCTTCTAGTCAACACACACCTACTGAGATGGGACCCACCATGAATCAAGGTTAGACCATGCTCTAAAACGCAACCCTGTAAAATGCTACTGATTCTTCCAAACAGCTGCTATTTTCCTAGTCCAGAAAAGCTCTGGTAATCAGACATTTGCTGGATGCATACCATTCCTATTTGCTGCCTAACAGCTGTTACTCATAGTCTCACGACTTCATGAATTTACATGAGACTCAAGGCCACAGGCCAGATATGTTCCCTACTAAATGAAAGAAAGTTGCTCTGAAAAGGGCAATAGGCAGTGAGACTGTGTGTGAACACCTTGCAATTGAGCAAAACAGAAGGAAACAGTCTGGCAGACCTGAAACAGCTTAGTTAGGAGTCCTCACCCAATGCTCTGCTATAATCAGAGCAAAGAAATAACAGAAAACCCACCAAGATCCCAAAATTAATTGGCTGTCTATGAAGTATTGGTTTTGTTTAAATGACCAAGCCACACTTAGATCAATGGGCCTTACGAGCAAAGCCCTTGACTCATGAACGTAGCATGACCAGGACTAGCCCAGGGCACAGATCTGTAACCCCAGAACGGCAATGTTCATCTGCCCTAATCTTGGAGTTGGCCTCTTTTTAGATGCCTGTCTCTAACCCTCCTGCTGAGGCTCCTGAAACTTGTGCTTCCTGCACAGTTTTTCACCTAAGCCCTCCATATTCGAAAGTATCTGTCTCTCCCTTGCATGAGCAAACACAGCAGTTTCCATTCTTCACTCTGTATAGACACAGCAGTGCAGAAAGAGACTGAAAGAGATTAAATGACAAGCTTTCACTTGGAGCTGGCCCTTCTGATTCTCCTCAGCTGCCCTTCTGAAGGATGGATGCCATAGAGATGGCAATGCACCAGCTGTGCAGATGCTTCACTTTCTTCACATTTTGAATTATATCTGTGAAAAGACAGTGGAAATAATTTTGACCATAAGCAACCTCCCTTCTTCCCTCTCCTTTTATTGCCTTGCATAGAAATTGAGTATACATACAACAAGAGGTTATGGTTGTTTCAGCATCAGTACTGATCTAATGGAACACACTGAAGCCTGTGCTTTGACATTTTATCTTTAGAGTAGCCAGTGTTTTTATATATATAAAGGTAAATGATGGTAGATTTAAAAATCTCCTACTCAAACATCCCCTCTTGCCATAACCATATCCCCAGCAGTCCTGTCATCCCCCCACACCTTCCTCCCTGCTCTAAACACACACATCAGATTTGCCAATACTGGAGACAGTCACACTTCACAAGACCATGCAGGCATTATGAGCCGGATCAATTCACGCAAGATGTTTAGATGGAGAATAGGAAAGGACAGAACACTTCAGAATCCAGGATCCATGTAACTTCCTGCACTGTATATATACTTGCACACTCACACATACACACACGTATATATACTAGTTTCAGCTATGGGACAGAAATGAGAAGCAGCTGCCCAGCTTGTGGAGATGACAACAAATACAAATGACCAGAAATAACTTCACATTGGCAATGACGATCACTAGGACTTTCCTGTCCTAAAGAGCTGACTGCACATGACAGTCTTCTGCAGAGCGTAAGTGACCCAGATTAGAGCTCCTTCCAAATGTCTCCCTCCAGGAAAGCTCAGTCAGACGCAGTTCTTTAGTTCATGTGATCACAAACAAACTTTGCATTAAAAGAGGTGTGAAGTCGGTATTGTCATGTCTCAGTCAATCATCCACTCATGAGAAAAGTCAAGGTGAAAGAGCTCAGGCTTTCTGCAGGGTTTTTGGAAGCTCACTTGCTTTTCAGTGCTAACAGATTTTCAAAGGTTAGGGTTTTTTTGAGAGTGTAATTTAAAGTGACAACAAAACTCACTAAACACCCCCCCCCCCAAACTTCCCCTTCTTCAAACCTCCCCTCACACAAAATGATGCACATCTGCCTGGTCTGCCCCTGACAGCACAGACAGAATCAAAGCATGCACTCAGTAGTTATTGACCTCCCAAGATAATGTCTGGAACCAGAATTTTTTGAGGGATTTGTATATTACAGGTGAACACTTCCGCTAACTGAATACAGCCTGATTTTCAGTTTTTAAGAAATAGTTCAGTGTGACTGGGGCAGTAATTTGAAGCTTCTACAAGAGAAAATAATTCACATCTCAAGTCCAGCTGCCTGTCTTTACCTGTGGACAGGCGCCCACACTCTAAGCTGTCTACAAAGGAGGCTGATACTGCTAGGGTGTTTCACTGAACCACTGTGCTCAATGCGGAGATTAATTTTGTCTACTGCTAAAACACACCTACTTGTGCTGGCCCCTTTAGACCCTGGTGCTGTGAACATAGTTTTTAAGCCTTCACTCTTGGTTCACAATACCAGAGGTAAGTATTTCTACATCTCTGTGTATGCTTTGGCAGACACACAAGAAAAACAAAAGAAAAAAAAAACAGAAAATGAAAAGTCCATAAATGAAAGCTGGTGATGAGGTATTAGATGTCGTCTCTTGTCTCTGGTTTGTATGCACATCGATCCTATTGCTGTTGAAGTTTTCCATTTCCCTCAATGGGGCTGGCTCAGGCAGGGCCACAGAACAGGCACGGTGCTTTTGTCACTCTCTTCTAATCAGCTGACAAAATCTGCGCTGGCACGGTCCAGGCAGGCGACATCTTAACAGCAAGTTTCACAAGTTCAAACAGGTTTAGCCTCAGCTGCTGGTAGCATCCCAAATGTCTGGCAGGGCTGGCTTCTCATGATCTCCCTGCTAGTTTGGGATGACAGCCTCCTGACTTTTGAGCACCAGTTGTGACCTCAGGTTGCAGCCGGAGACGTGGAAGCTGTGTACACGCCCAAGAGGACATGATGAACAGCAAGGTGCATTTGCAGACATGAAAACAGTGCAGCTCACTAAAGCAGCAGGGAAGTTTGGCTACTTTTGATTCTTTTCATTCTTTCAATCTTCTCCTGCCTCTCTGCACCACCGAGAAACACTCTGTATTGATTATGCTGACACTGACAGCAGAGCTGGAATTTTTTCACATCTCAGATGAGAAAGTGGGTTATGATTCATCTCACACATTCTGAGTCAAAGTGATCCCTTTAAAAAAAAAGGGACAAAAAAGAAAAAGCAAAGAAAAAAACCAAACAGTTTTGATGTGTTTCCATCAGAAGATAACAGGCTGGAGAACACTCAGCAAATGAGACAGCCCCGTTTAATTCTTTTTTTTACCGTATTTCACTCTCAGATAAAAATCTGGCCTTTCCCCCCAACTAAACTTCAAATAACACTCAAAATATCCCCAAAACTTACTGGCAAGAGACAAAACACTTTGTCAAAAAAGACAGCATGAGACAGACAAATGACACTAGAAGAAGAAATAACAAATGCCACACCATGGCCCTACCCCCATGGAACTGAGATTGATAGACTGGAAAGTAACAGATTACTATTGCGAATTATCAATTTCCTTAATAGACTTGAACTATCTAAATGCCAAAGTGTGGTAGCATTAGTGGGTACATTATATTAACAGCAGTTAAAATTACTAAGTGTGACCTTGGAGTGCTTTTTTTCCTCCTTTCTTAGTTTCACATCCATGCTATTAACCCTGGAAAATAGGGCTTGTGATCTAAATGCTGGGAAGAGCCTTCAGACCAGTTGTGGCTTCCCATCAGGCAAGGCTCACAAGCCCATTTTGTTGACTTTCACATAAAATAGAGTGTGGCCACAGCTGTGGGTAAGGCACGGGACTTGAAGGAATTCTAGGCTCAATTCCCACTTGCTACTGGTTCTCTGCATGACTCTGGGTGAGTCATCTAAACTCTGCCAGTCAGCCCCTTGTTTGTAAATTAAGGACAATAATATTTTCCTGGTCCTTGCAATATAGAACCTAGCTGGTTCTATTATTCTCTATTTTCAGCTTGGGAGTTCCTTGGGATGCATACTGTTTCCTACTTCATGTTTAATTTGCACATAGTGCAGCGTGACCACAGTCTTGCTAGCAGGCCTTAGATGTTACTGCAGTACAAATAAGCCGTAATGTACCACGGAAGCAATGGCAAATTTAATGCAACAAGCTTTAAACAATAGGTTAGCTGTTTTCAGTTTTAAAAAGCAAAAAAGGGGTTCATTGATGCCAGGATGTGTGCATAACTAACTCCAAACAAAGAGAAATTAATCTGTTTTCATGTCACTGAGACAAAGATTTGTCCAGGACTGCACAGCTGGAAGTGTGGTTTCTAACTTCAGCTCCAAAACCGACTGCCTGCATCTCTCTCCACAACTTAACTACAAGTTATGACCATGAAAGAATGTCTTGAAGCTTAAACAATCCAAAGCTCTATGTTAAGTGAAAATTATTTCTATAAAACTACAATGAGGAAAAAGAGTCTCATTCATAGACACACATACATATATCCCATCTTAAAATACCTGTGTGTGAGAAGTTAGTGCTTAGGAAATCCTGGATGGAAACTCCTGGTTTCACTTGTCTCCATAAAAAAGATCAAACGGGGGAGAGGGAGAACAAACCTTCCCCATCCCACATGCCCTTAGACTAATAGTCTGTTTTGAGCTCCTGGCCTCCTCAAGTTCATTCTCGACCAGGGGTCCTGCAGGTACCATAACTGATGTTTTTTAAGGAGGTGATGATGTACCACAGAGAACCCTCCTGAGACCAGCCAACTCATTTCATGTGGGGCAGAAAGCAGCCATAAGGTAGGTCACACTTTTGCTTCCTAATGACCTGCAGCTGAAGGCTTGATGGTTCACTATAAATTCTTTTGCCATTTCAGTCCGGTTTACTTTGGGCACATAAGCAAGCTGGATTCTCTTTGAACTGCTTCTGAAATAAAGGTAAAAAGACTTACTTTGTTTTCATGTAGGACTATTAATTTGGGATGTGGGGGTTGGCTAGTAGCCTCATCATTGTCCTTATTCATGCATTTTTTTTTTCTGTGGATATGTTAATTTTAAACATACTGAAGAATCCTGTAGAATACAGCTGTACTTTAGAAAGACACATCCTAGATACTTCATTATCACATTTAACTTCCCTTAGAAGACAGCAGGAAATTGTCAGCTTTCATTTACTGACTGTTGGACAAATCTAATTCCACTAATGGCCTGAAACCCACCTTATTTTCACAGCACAGAAGGGATCATAGAAATCCCTTTGCTAAAATGCTACCTTAGTATTCTGCACTTATTATCTGTTATATGACTTCTGCATCAAATCAGTTCTGTCTAAAAGTAAAAAGACATCTAGGTTGACTGCCAGCAATTCAAGCTAAACCAGGGACTCAAAACCACCAAGGAAGCCATGTTGCTTGCTATCTGCTCCAGCTGGCATTTTATCATCTACAAAAACAAAGGGTAATTTTAGGTTTGCTGCAAGAGTTAGATCATATCTGTGAAGCAGTATAGGTCTCTCAAGAGACTGTGCTTCACAAACACCCATGACCCAGTATCTCCTCCACTCTTGTATGGATAAGAAGAGGCGAAAGAGAATGTGAGTCTCCTGCTTCTTGGTACATGTGGGTACCAGGTACCCAGGGCTTATAGGAGCGCAATCTCCCCTCAGTCCTGACTGCTACATTTGTTTGATCTTCATTAGGACATGTACACCCAAGACTTTATAAGACTAAGACCCTTGTCATAATAAGATATAGGTGCTTAGCTTCACAAAAATGTCTTTCCGACAATTACTGCAGAATAGAATGTGGGTCACATCAGTAGCAGGAAGAATTGAATTTTTGCATCCCTTTACAGTCTTTGAAATGTTGAAATGCAACTTAAACTATCTCATAGCCTCTGCAAACCTGTTTTCTCTTGCCTTTCTGATGGCTGGAGATAAATGCATGTACACGTGGTATATTTTGCTCTTCAACCACTCACTGGCCTCTTCATATTCTTTTCCCAGTTTGGAACTGTAGGCCAGAATTCACCCCTTAAGTTGCATTGGGACTGTCTTTATAAATCAGCTTTCAAAGCTCTACCTGCACTTGCTGCACAAGGATGATGGCAGTCACAGACTCCCTGAAAGAAAGCTAGAAGGGGGTGGCAAGCACTGACAGAAGTGAGACTGAAGAAACAGGCTCTGAAAGCCATTTACCAGGGTAATTGAAGCCCCTGGGGAGCAGAGAGAGGAAGACTCCCCTTGCGGCAGGCCACAAGAGGGCAGATGGATGTTGATGGTACTGCTCTATGACCTATCTGAATGCAGGCTGCTCCCAGCCTTCATAGCCTGCGCATGAATGCTGGAGCATAGCTTGAACATAAAAAAGAAATAACTTGAAGTACAAGGGAGAAAAGGGTCCCTATTATATGTCTGTTCTCCCTGCTTTTGTGAGCGATTACATAACAAAAAATGACGGTTGCCACATCTGTCACTGAAAATCTAACCTACTATTTTCTGACCTAGATGTTGTTCAGATGAGGATGTACATTATCTTGCACCAGAAAACTTGCCTTTAAACAAAAGGCACGATGACACATCATATGGCAAAATTACAATGCAATTATGCTTTTGCAATAATAATAACAATATTAATAAGTATCTTTTAATGATAACCTTTTCAGAAGGGACATAGGAATACAGGCAAGATATGACAACTTCCTTTTTCTGGTGATAATTCATATGAAACTAAAAGACTACCTGACCCTCTTAAAGGCTGCAAAAATGCCTGATGAAGACTGAAACGCAATGCAGACCGTGTTCAGTTTAGAGACAGTAGAACTGTTCATCGCACAGATCCATGCCAAAGGAAACAAAGGCAACATGAGCTGAAGGAAGCTGTATCTGGACAATCTAGTGTGCCTCCTTATCGGAAGCTTCCATTAATCTACCACACTGACTCCCATATCTTACGTGGACTGCTATCAGCTAAGCTGTATTCTGCCCCTCAAGAAGTAAAATTAGGGAATACCTTCAACACTGTTTGGACACCAGGTCTCTGCACCTAGTAAAGGATCTTTAGGTTACAAATAGAAGCCTAATGCAGACACAAAACCAGTGAGTGGAAAGGTTGACAGAGCTTTGACAGATTCAATACTGGTGCTGTTTTTTTTCTTAAGTTTTAACTGTGACATAGCATCTCAAAGAACTATTGCAGAAGGTTTCTTTGTGGGGAGCACTCATGCAACTCTTGCTGTTAATCAGCTCTAGTCTGAAGGACTATAGAGATTAAGTAGCCTACAACAAATAGGGTGATAAGAGGAAAAAGGAAGTTTGGAAAGGTAAAATTATCTGCCACAGGTCTCACAAGAGTTCAAGATGAGAAGCAGAAAAGGAAGTCAAACATCCTGCTTGTTGGCCTTGCTCCTCAGCATAATTCTGCATAGCTTTTCCCACTGCCCAAGTCAGGGCATACAGCAAATACACATAAGAAAACTGTATTTCCTGAATTATCAGCTCTGAGACAAATCAAGGCCTCTTTATAGAATCATAGAATAGTTAGGGTTGGAAAGAACCTTAAGACCATCTAGTTCCAACATCACACAAACTGAGTATTTTCAACAGGCCCATTTTAGTACCTATCTTCTCCCTTTGTGCAACCTGCTACAGCACACTGGAACTACAAAAGGAGACCTCTAAGCTAGCAAATAGCTGTGAAAGAAACTGGTGATTCCTTTGGTAGCTTTCAGTACTTATGGTAAAATAGCAGCAGAAGTTTCTCCCCACCAGTCAGGGGAACTCCTGTGCTGTGGGGAGTGACTCAGCTGGGACATAGTCCAGAAGGCAACAGGAGATGAGAGGCCCTGAAGGCACTCTTCCAATCTTAAGCAGCACTGTCTGCATGGTCATAGAGACTGATAAGCTGCCAGAAGTAATTTCTTTCTATAAGACTTGAAACAGTGGTCCACAAAGAACTGCTGTGATCTTTGTGTGTATGTTTTGCTGGGTATTTTGGGTGTGGGATTTTTTTTTTCTTGGTTTTGATTTGTTGGTTTGTTTTTTTTGTGTTTGTTTTTTTTTTGTTTTTGTTTTTCTGAAAAATCAAGGACTTTAATTTTACATTGTGGCCAGCAAACAATTTTGATAGTTTCAACCCAATCTCATGTAAATACTCATTTCTCCTCCCTCTTCCTTATCCAATTTTCACTCCACAGAGCATTCTTTTACTGGTGTGTTTTTTTTTTTTTTTCCCAACAAATCAGACATGCTAAGGCCCAGTTAGAATTAAACTTGGCTAGGGATGTGAAAGATAACAGGAAGGGATTCTGTATGTACGTTGCAAATAAAAGACAGGCTAGGGACAACGTGGGCCCTCTTCAGAAGCCATCGGGAGAACTGGCTACAATGGATATCGAGAAGGATGAGGTTCTTAACGATTTCCTTGCCTCAGTCTTCACTGGAAAATGCTCTGACCGTACCACCCAAGTCTTGGAAGGCAGATGCAGGAACAGTGAGAATGAAGACCTTGGGCCCACTGTAGGGAGGATGTGGTTCAAGACCATCTTAGGAACCTGAACGTATACATGTCCATGTGACCTGAGGAAATCCATCCACGGGTCCTGAAGGAGCTGGCAGATGAAGTTGCTAAGCCACTGGCCATCATATTTGAAAAATCATGGCAGT
>JASSUY010030916.1:0-11198 GCA_032466535.1 Forpus xanthops | reverse complement strand
TCAGTGTATCAGCTGAACCACACAGTTTGGTGTCATCAGCAAACTTGCTGATGACACACTCAATCCCACCGTCCATGTCACTGACAAAGATGTTGAACAAGATCGGTCCCAATACCGATCCCTGAGGGACACCACTCGTTACCGGTCTCCAGCTGGGCACTGAGCCATTGAGCACAACTCTTTGCATGCAGCCATCCGGCCAGTTCTTTATCCACCAAATGGACTACCTATCAAATTGATGTCTCTCCAACTTACAGACAAGGATGTCATGTGGGACAGTGTGGAATGCTTTGCACAAGTCCAAGTAGATGACTTAAGCTAAAAGTTGTTTCAGACCACTTTGGAGCCCAGACAAAAACAATCAGGAGCAGCAAAGAGGTTCAAGGTTCAGACTAAGTATGTCTGTTTCCCATTTACAGTGGCAAAGCTGCTGAGAATCAGGGCTTGCATGCACAGCGTTGCCTTCCCTGAAAATCTGCTTCTGTTTAAATGACACTTCTGCAAGAACAAGACAGGTCTTTTGTTTTCAATAGCAGAACATTTCCTAACTGAACATAAAACCGTAGCTTTTAGGGCAGGATTTTCTCAATGTGGGAATTAGAAATTGGGAAGTACAGCAGATCAAGTACAGATCAAGTATATCTGAAGATAGAGAAATGACATATTAAGCCAAAGAAAACTTACGGTTATTGCAAAAAAAAAAAAAAAAGGAAGAACAAAACAGAAAAAAAAAAAAGTAGAGCAAGCAGTGGTCATAAGAATTTCTTCAGGCTCCTCCAACCTAGAGGTCCCTGGGTTGCCCAGCTATGGAAACTGTGCTTACTCATCCTTGGTAAATGAGAATAATGTCATACAGGATCTTTAGACCAGTTAGCCATTGTGGACCTCACTGTAACGTGTAAAGGGATGGCTGGGCTTTCCCAATATTCACAATATCCTGATTTTCCTCTTCAAAGCTGCTTTTAAGAAAAGAAGACTTGGAAACCTCAGTGTGCAGGCTGCCAAGAACAAGGATTGCTACTGTTCAGTTATGCCACTGTGGACAGAAATGGACTATCTTTCCCTCTACAGGGAGGGAAAGGTCCATGACAACTCTACAACCACCATCTATAGCTGAGTAGAACTGTAATGGGGATCAGAAAGGCACAGAAGATAAGTTTTGTATAAATCTCAGTTCAAGACTCAAAAGATTCAATAGATTCAATATGCACATCAATTGCACAATTCAAATATGAATAATTCAAATATGCATAATTCAAAGATTCAATATGCATTATCAAGACTACTTTGCAAGAGTAGCTTAA
Source organism: Forpus xanthops (assembly GCA_032466535.1). NCBI lineage: Eukaryota > Metazoa > Chordata > Aves > Psittaciformes > Psittacidae > Forpus > Forpus xanthops. Next base: position 9,894 of record JASSUY010030916.1, on the reverse strand, counting down.
GTTGGCTTAAATGAAAAATCACACTTATGAACTTCACTGGCTAGAAATAATTACGTATATTTGTTAGTGCTTCTTACTAATCAGTTTGGTATTCAAACTAGAATTCTATTTTAAATCCAGTGCCTGAAGGAACATTAGAACTGTGAGCATGCTTGATCCCGGTTCAACCAGGAACTGATCCTGGTTCAACCAGGAATTGATTCCCAGTTCATCTTCATATGGCCTGTGCTGTACAAATGCTTCACTTCACCAGTTAGGAGACCACAGAAAAAAAACCCACACTTTTTATTTTCCAAATTTGTCTGCTCTGTTAAATTTTGCAAACAGTGTTTTCACTGTCTGTATGAGGAAACAACATTTACTTGGTGTTGAGTAGAGAGAAGACAGAGGAAAATGGAACTGCAAAGCTACAAAACTTAACAGGATGGCCACTATTAACTAAATGGGGGGGGGGTGTTTAATTGATGTATCTAAGTAGATTATTCTGCTTTAGATTTCTTTTAACTTACCCATCCAGGAGAGATGTTAGCAAAGGGGACACATCTGCAAATACTGCATCTTGAGACTCCGAAGCACTGTAAACTCTGAGGAGCAAAGTGCAATGATTAACAGAAGAAAAAAAAGTAACTATGTTGTCACAATACAAGAACATAAACTAGGGGAAATGTAGGCAAGTGACATAAAACTTGTGACCTGCTGACGTTTTAACACTGGCATAGGCTGCCCAGAGAAGCTGTGGCTGCTCCATCCCTGGCAGTGTTCAAGGCCAGGTTGGACAGGGCTCTGAGCAACCTGGTCTAGTGGAAGGTGTCCCTGCCCGTTGCAGGTGGTTAGAACTGGATGATCTTTAAGGTCCTTTCCAGCCCAAACCAGTCTGGGATTCTATGATTCTGTGTCAGCAAACTAAGAATTAGAACTCCGAGGTTCTCGCCCATTTTTTGGGAACGGCTGTTGTGTGTGCTGGAGGGAGCAACCCACAGGTGCACACTTGTGGCTCTTTGAGCTTATCCTGATCCTTCTGCCTGACTCTCTGGCAGACAGATTCTACTTTTTTCAGGCTGTACCGGATTCCTGTTACTTTCTCCCACCTACCAAACTGAAATATCCCTAACTCCTGAGTCTCCTTTATGTCCCTAAGAAAGGGAATGGTCATTTTGTGTTTTCCTTTAGATGTGGATAAGGCTTTGGGGTACAGAGGCTGCAAACTTGCCATGTGACTTGTCTAACAAGAGTCAGTGGCACAGTGGAAATCCGAAGGCCCCTGAGGGTCTTGCTTAAGATTGCACTGTCTGTGGACAGCATCAGCCTAAGGTACATCCGTCCCCATCCCAACTGAACTGTCTGTTCTGAAATAAACCCTTCTCACTGGAGAGAAGACTTTCTTTTACATTGGGATGTGGATTCAAACTAATTCTTAAACACAATGAAAGACAATGAAATTGAATGTTCTTCCACCTCTTAGAAAACAACAACAGTACAATCCTTGGGCCAGAACAACATCTAAAACAACTATATCTGTTTTTCAAATCTGAGTTAAAAACCCAAACTAACACAGGACCCTTCAAAGAAATATTTCCTCTGATCCCTTCAAGTTTGTACAACATAAAATCAACACCTAAAACCAGGAAATCTTCAAAGGGAGGATAATTCTGATCATAAAACATGGACTTCTAACTCCTTCATTTCTTCTCTAGCACACCAAAAATATATCCTCCCCAAGATTACAGCCTGCAGCAAGCACTGTTTATACAAGATGAACAGAATATAAAACATAAACGTCATTAGCCACATTTAAGTATTTGAGGTATGAATGTTTATCTTTGGAAAAAGCTTCCTTTTCTGATATCTTTCTGTTGTAATTTTTGTTTTGTTTAGCTCTGTTTTACAATGAGTGATACGTGTTCTTTATGGCTTATAGCAAAGTGACTAACTAGAAACAGGAATTCTGGGTAGCAGCAAACATGACAAAGCACAGTCACTTCCCTATTCATACAGTATACTAGTACACTTCACTTAGCAGCGTATCCCACAGCGTGTTTACTATATTACAAGTGTAACTGAATGAAGACATACTGTGCTCTTTAGCATTTGCTCAAGCTCTGTATTTGACCATGGTTTGGCCACTACAGTCTATAGCTTGCACAAATGTAGATTTTGCATTCATGTTCTCCATAAAAAAAGACTTTACAGATGGATCACTGATAAACAGATACAGAATTGGAGCCAACCCACTTAATTCAGCATTTTGTTCCTGACAATAGTCAGAGGAAGGAGCAAGAAACACTGTGGTGGCTGGAAACACAGTAATTCATCTCTGTGCCTCATCCAAATCCTTAAAATCTGTAAACTGGCCTCAAAACTGTAACATGAGTTGAATCTCTGTTTCAAAAAAAATATTATTAGAATTATCATTCAATTTCTTTTTACATCTTGCTGAATTCTTGGCCTGGAGTAACATCCTGTGGTAATGTATTCCACAGACTAATTATAAGTTGCATGAAAATGTGCTCTCTTTAATCAGGAAAGAAGCACTTGTCTGGCTTGATGGACAAATACTGCTTGTCTTGCCATTCCACTGATGTGCTGTCATAGTACACTGAGAAACCAACAAATATGCAGAGATGTGGCACAGTTTGTACTAGGAGGGCATAGACACCAAATAGCAATCCCCTATCCTTATTTTGCATGCATAGACACATATGCTTCAGTAAACTTTGCACATCAAATCTGCAAGGTCCATATAAGAGAGCAAAAGCACTTCCAACCACTTTTCTCTGCTTCATCTATCATCTACAATTCATAAAATACTCATTAGCACTGAGCCCTCCATCTTAACCAACTAGGTCTCTGACTCAGTATGTGTTGAAATTATGTTATTTTTCGTAACATATCAAAACATCTCAGAGCTACTACATTAAAAAAACCCTACAACTTAGTTATTTTAGGGATGAGAACATTCATACTGTCTTGCTACTAACCATTACCAGGGTAGAATCAACCAGTCTTTGCAGTCTGTTTGCACTGTGAAGAACTACAGCAGTACCTAACTGTCAGATTCAGGTTCTAGTAGCTGTACAGAGGAAAGACACAGGGCTCCATGTTACAGTAACTGCTCCAAATATTTACTCAGCTTCCTAAAGGACTACTTAGGTGCTGTGATTCATATGCTACCAGTACCCAAAGTAGTTTAAAGTTGTCTTCAACTAATTTATGCTACGCTGTAATCACAGCACTAGCTGAGCCACGGACACCCATTTAATTAATCTGAGACAATGGAAGATGCAGCAAATCCAGAGAATCTCTTTCTATAAGCCTATGTATTTTTACCAGAATGATGACAGATTTGTCTCTGTGTAGTGATTAATGATAATTTTGACTTGAAATTTTGAGCATCTTTTTTATTTTGCTAACTGATTTGCCAATAAAACTATAAAAGCATAACATGCTGAAAGCTGGAATTTTCTTCCTGAGCTGAAATCAAATATTTTGACATTTATTAGTTCCATAAACGTTGCTAAAAAAATAAACATTTTTGAGTTCACAAGAACCATATGCTCTTCTGTTTATAGAAAAGAGCAGTGCTGGGACACTAGAAAAACATTCCCCAAGAACTGCATTCTTTGGGGGATTTACATTTTTTTTAACCCTTTTCCTGATTATCAGGATATACACCACATGTCCAGAGTCACAGCATCTCTGGAGTCCCGTGTCAATACTATCAGTGGTGTTGCAGTACAGATTTGAATTCCAGCACTCTTCTGCATTTGCTTCAACTGGCATGGCTGTATTAGGTATAGCTGGAGAGTGATAGAAATTACTTTGAGTAGCTTAGCATACATGCAACGAGGCCGTGACCTTGGCAAATCTCATATGCCTGGTATCAAAGGAGTCCTATAATCTAAGGGGTCAGTAAAGCTTCCCCAAGATTTGCATTATCTCAGGAATTTTCAGGTTTTGGTGGCCTATACAACAGCAGTCCCCAGTCTTCATAAGTAGAAAAAGGCAGCATCTTAGAAGGATTCTTCAAGGAAAGGATGAATGACTGGCAACGTTTAACAAACCTACAGCAGTTCAGGCTGAGGAGGCTCAGAACTTAAGTTTAAACTAGGACAGGTATTTCATGCTGGATAAATTTGACTTTAAATCAAACTTTGTCTCCAAGCAAGGAAGCATGAAATTGTCCTCATGTGTTCTGTTTCCAGAGGGTTTTGAGGCATGATTCAGGGTAGAGAGCCTACTGTATTAGGCATTGTGATGTATAGATGCAAAGTTTGCACTAGAAAAAGGCATAGGGCAAATTTTTCTATTTCTTCATTTACAGAAATCTCATTTGTATTACTTTAAACCTTCTCTCCTATTTTCAGGAGTTCGGGTCAGCTCCATTCCAAAAAAACATAGGGCATTTTTCAGTCTGATTCCCTGTAGTTTTCTGTCTTTCTGGTGTCCCACAAGACACAAACACCAGCTAAAACCCTTACCACAGCTAGTGCATTCAAAATCTCTCTTGTTTGGATTCTTGAGTAACTAATAAGGTAAGTGGTCACACCACAGCCTTTCCCTTTGAGAGCACTGGTTTACATGCCACTACCCTGTTGTCCATGTTCAGGCTATTTTAACTCTAAGTTAAAAGGAGCATGGCTCATTATGAAGTCTTACAAGTCCTTAGTCCAGTTTCTTGCTCAGTCAAGCTGTGTCTAATTCTGCAGTCATGCAATCCACCTCAATTCATAGAATCAGAATAGTTTGGGTTGAAAGGGGCCTTTAAAGTTCATCTAGTCCACAACCCCTACAATGAGCAGGAACATCTTCAACTAGATCAGGTTGCTCAGAGCCCCAGCCAGCCAGACCCCCATCCATGTTTCCAGAGATGGGGCATTTACCACCTCTCTGGACAACCTGTTCCCGTGTTTCACCACCCTCATTGTAAAAACTGTCTTCCTTATATCTAGTCCTAATCTACACTATTTTAGTTTAAAAATATTACCCCTTGTCCTGTTTCAACAGGCCCTGCTAAAAAGTTTGTCCTCATTTTTCTTACAAGCACCTTTTAAGTACTGAAAGGCAAATATCACTTCCTTGCCTTTAAAATGTGGATAACATTTTACGATCTATCTCACAACATCTAGCAAGAATTGTAAGAGTTATCAGACAGGGAAGGGTGTCAAATAAATCTACACAGGTTTCAGATTTAGACTTATCAGTAAGTAGTCTTCACTGAGAGGGAAGACGAAGTGTGTCATATATATCTTGAAGTGCATTTTCTCGAATGAGGTGTGTTGCCTACCACAGGCTCAGATCAGGGATGTTGCAGAGAGGCTGCCTGGTCTAGTAAGTCCTGCTATTACCCATTTCTTGTGGTCCATGTGAGTGCTAGTGATATTGACAGCAGTACCCTGGGAATCATTAAGGACTACAGAGCCCTGGGAGAAGTGATTAGGGGCTCTGGGGCTCAGATAGCTTTTCCATTGATCCTCCAGGTCAAAGGGGAGGACCTTGAAAAGGTCAGGTGGATTTGGCAGGTTAGTAAATGGTTAGAATGGTGGTGCCATAGCCAGGGATTTGGGTATTTAGAACATGGGACTCAATTTGGGAGGCCAGGTCTACTGGAGGCTGGTGGAGCTGATCTGATGAAGAAAGGGACAAGCTGTTTTGGTAGGAGACTTGCCAGGCTGCTCAAGGCAGCTTTAAACTAGATGTGTTGGGAGAGGGGGCATCATTCCATCCCAACACTCTCAGTCAGTTGCCAGCACCTGTAATAAATGTTTGGAGCCTTGCTGAGCTGTTTCAGCCACTCCAGCCAATGAGTTGGCTTCGTTTGGAGCTCAGCTTGGATGCCTCTATATAAATGCCCACAGCATGGGGAACAAACAAGAGGATGTGTGCATGTCTATGGGGACATGATACCATTGGCATCACAGAAACACGATGAGGTGGCTCCTGTGACTGGAGTGTTGGAATGGAAGGTTACAGCCTCTTTAGGAAAGATAGGACAGGCAGACAGGGAGGGGAAGTTGCTATTTATGTAAAGTATGCTATTTATGAAACATGATGGGATGGCTCCTATGACTAGAGTGTTGGAATGGAAGGTTATAGGCTCTTTAGGAAAGATAGGCCAGGCAGATGGGGGAGGAATTGTCAGTGATTGGCTGGAGAGTATGGAACTCTGGGAAGATGTGGTCCGTCAACAAAGAGCTTGTGCATCAGGGTCAAAGGGAGAACAGCAAGGGGGGACATTACTGTGGGGATCTACTACAAATCACTCAATCAGGAGGACTCTGTAGATGAAGCACTCCATAGACAGATAGGAGCAGCCTCATGCTCCAGGCTCTTGTCCTCATGAGGGACATCAACTATCGTGATATCTGTTGGAGGATCAGAGATGATCTTTCCAACTAACTATTCTGTGATTCTCTGGATTATACAGAACTTCCAGCAATCCAGATTGCTGCACACGACTACCCACCTTTCAAACTGAAAAGTCTTGTTTACTGATGCATGACCAGGACGGCTACACTTTACAAGGACAGTTTCCTAAGAGAAAACCAAAATAGTCATAGTTAATATCATAGGCTCACACAGAAACACAAAGAAATATTTATCATTTCTAACATTCAAGCTAACAGCAGTAATAAAGGATCATGAAGTCCAAAGTCCTTCTCCAGCAGTCACCAACACTTGAGTCTTTACAATCTGTATATTGCAGTGAAACTAGCAAGACTACAAGACATGATCTCAAAATGCAGATTATTAAAGACCAACCAACAAAAAATATGCGCATTTAAGTTCATGAGGAAATTTCAAACCCTTACCTGAACTTGTGTGCCTAGAAAGCCATAGGCAAGTAAATCCAAACCCCCTAACTGCCACCACAAGTAGAAAAAAAATGGCGAAAAAGAACTCTTTTTTATTATATTGACTTTGCGTACATCACTGCCTAGAACTGCGCAGAAGATGCACACTTTATAGAATAACACACTAGACCACTACTGTGAGAAAGATCTGCACTAGCACAATAGCTGGAATTACATGAGTTCATAGTGGAATCCACTTTCTAGATGGATTACATGGTAGCTTTCTAAGTCTGACAGATATGTAATCAACTCTTTTCAACTATTACCAGAGTACAATCACAGCAGTCTGACATGCCTTACATAGCAACTTCTGTGCCCGTCTGCTCCTGGCAAATGTTGCTGAAGTGCAGAGAAAAGTACAGAAAATACTTCATCAAATCCAAGGAGGTTTCCTAGCTTACTAACCTGGGGTAACATTACTGCACTTGATGGAAGTGCTGAAATTCCTACTGTGCTTCAGGCAAGTAGCTTGGATTGCTAAACTAATGGCTTTCAAATTAGTGTTGCTACAGACTGAAGCTGAAACAGTTGAGCAAATAACAATTGCATAACAGTATGTCCAGCATGTAAATGGCTAATAAAAACCAAATTTCTTGGTTTGAGTTTACAAGTGTTTCTTCCTTTTTGGAGAAGGCCAATGTATCATTATCAAACTAATGATGACAACATTCACTCTACAGAATGAGCTGTTACCCATCACAATACTGGCAAATTTAGCCGCAGTAAAGATGTAAGTACACCACTTTGCTAGAAAATGGCCTGACACCAAAATTCTAATAGGATCAGTAAACAATAAGCCCTGGGAGAAGGAGAAAAAAAGAACATTAAAAAAAAGGAAAAGAATTATATTGTTATGGAACACATTTCTGATTCAGAATTAAATGTACTTGCAGACGAGCTTTCCATAAGGTGACAAATGGGACACAAAAATCCATTTGCATAACAGAGAAACAGAAGAATTGTTAATAGGCGGAAGTTTCATATAAGCATTTGTAATGACCTTTCTTTCTCAGGAGATTAGTATGGGCTAACATATATCCACTACTGCTACTGGCCTACAAAATCTCATCAAGTTTCCCTGTTGATAGTGCTTATGAAATCCACACAGCTGTCTTGCAAGAACACTGCAAAACCTTTTTTTCACCCCAGAGTTACAGAATACTCCTAGTCTGAGTTTTTTCAGGGCAATATGAATCCTTGAAATGACAAAAATATACTTCCTAAATATCCACAATCTGTCCTGACATCTAAGCCTGCTACCTAATCCACGTGGAGCAGTTCAACCTGATGTGCACTGTGCACTTACTCTCCACCATTGTAACACAATAAACTATAGAAGAAAGGCTCAGACAGTTGTTACTGTATGCTGAGGAGCTGGGCATACATAGGAAAGTAAAAAGAAAACTTCACAAATCTTAAAGTAGCTCAAAGCCTGAAATGAAATACTCTTCTCTACATCCAGTAAAATCCTAAGCCTTTTTTAGACTTAGAATGAGAATATTGATTCTCTAGACACGATGAGCAAGATTACAGTAAAGATCACATATGTCTTTTGAAGAATGATATGAATCTCTAAATACACAAAAGAAAAAAAACACTTAAAGGCTAAATGGAATTCAAGTAGTCTCAGTCTCACAAAAAAGATACTCAACCATTCTGTCCAAGTATCAGTTCTGCCCATCTATAGTCAATTTGAAGGAAGACATAACATAGCTCAAGGCAGAAGACAAGCAAAGCTGCGCTATACTGCCATTTCTGTTGTGATCTTTCACTATGAGATAGATGTTTTCCCTATTCTAGTTATAACATGACAAAGTTGTAGCACAGATGAAACAGATCAGAGTATTAGTAGAGCTTCCATCCAATCCAGAAGCAATGTCAAGCTGAAGCTTGTCCAGAAGATCCAATCACAGTTTCCTCTGTGTATGCTGGACTGCATTGTGACTGGTTCTCAAATGCAGCTCTGCTTTCTAACATATGTTAGTTTGTCACGGTTTAAGCCCAGCCTTAACTCAGAACCATGCAGCCGCTCTCTCATTTCCCCTCCTTTCTCTCCCCCAGTCCCAGAGGGATGGGAAAGAGAATCAAAAGAATGAAACTCCCAGGGGTTGAGATCAGAACAGTCCAGTAACTAAGGCACAACGCAAACCACTGCTACTACCACCAATAATAATAAGGGAAATAACAAGGGAAGAGAATACAACTGCTCACCACCTGCTGACCGATACCCCACCCAACCAAGCAGTGATCTAACCTTTCCAGGTAACTTCCCTCAATTTATATAGTAAGCATGACATGCTGTGGTATGGAACGCCTCTTTGGTCAGTTTGGGTCAGGTGTCCTGTCTCTGCTTCCTCCTGGCTTCCCCTCCTCCATTGGAGATCATGAGATTCAGAAAGTCCTTGGTCAGAACAAACATTACTGAGCAGCAACTTAAAACACCGGTGTTATCAGCACCGTTCTCAGGCAGAAAGTCAAAAACACAGCACTGCACCAGCTACTAAGAAGGAGAAAAATAACTGCGACTGTTGAACCCAGGACATAGTTCTAAAGTGATTATGGCATATTACTGCATGGTTATACGACATGTATACAGTATTTTCAGGGAAAAATCTGTAAAAACAGCCATGATCTAAAAAGCAAGCCTAATAACTCAGCACCTCTATCACAGTTTTCCTTCACCTTGATCTAAAGTTTCCTTTAAATCATAAATACTTGTCTGAAGAATGGTTAATTTGTTTCCAGAAATATGAGCTTTGACTCTGTTGCAACTAAGACATCCTTGTCTCTAAGTTGGAGAGACATCAATTTGATAGGTGGCCCACTCAGTGGATAAAGAACTGGTTGGATGGCCGCATGCAAAGAGTTGTGCTCAACAGCTCAAGGTCCAGCTGGAGACCAGTAATGAGTGGTGTCCCTCAGGGATGGGTATTGGGACCAATCTTGTTCAACATCTTTGTCAGTGATATGGACGGTGGGATTGAGTGTGTCATCAGCAAGTTTGCTGATGACACCAAGCTGTGTGGTTCAGCTGATACACTGG